>BMAO01001561.1:0-23220 GCA_019973975.1 Trichonephila clavata | reverse complement strand
TTTTAAAAAGATTCTTTTTTTAAAATGTTGTATAATATTTTTCTCCGTCAATTAACGTGCATTTACTTCATTTTCATGTCAAAAAATATCCGTGGAAATTAGTAAGTTTCTTTTTTAATATTTCAAATAGCTTTAAAATTACTTATCTTAATCTATATATATAAAGGAGAAAAGCGACTCACTCACTGACTGACTGACTGACTAATCACGATATCTCCAGAACTATTCAACCTACAGACTTGAAATTTGGTAGACATGTTCCTTTCATAGAGTAGACGTCAGCTAAGAACGGATTTTCCGAAATTCGAACGCAAGGGGCGTTAAGGGGGTTAAGGAGAGCTATAAATAATTGCTTCCATGTTTAAACTACTTGATGTACAATCTTGAAATTGGGTAAGCAGATTCCTTTCAGAGAGTAGAGATCCGCTACAAAATGAGTTTGGTAAAAATTGACCCCCAAGTGGCGTTGCAGGGGCTTAGGGGGCGTTATAGATAATTATTTCAATTTTTAAACTATTTGACGCACTGTTTTTAAATTTGATATATAAATAGATTCCTTTCGTAGAATAATGATCAGTTACAAAACAGGTTTTGTGAAAACAGACTTCTAAGTGGCGTTGTGGGGGATTAAGGGGCGTAATAGATAAATATATCCGTTTTTAAACTACTTCACCTACCTGCTTGAAAATTGGTAGGTAAGTTTCTTTCCTGGAGTAAATATCCGCTACAAAATGGGTTTTGGGAAAATTGACCCACAAGGGTGTTGCGGGGCGGAGGGTTTAAGGGGCGTTATAAATTCCGATTTTTAAGTTACTAGACGTACAGTCTTGAAACTTAGTAAGCAGATTCCTTATTATAGGGTAGAGATACGCTACAAAATGGGTTTCGTGGAAATTGCCCCCCAGTGGCGTTGCGGGACTTAAGGGGCGTTATAGATAATTATTTACATTTTTAAACTATTAGACGCAGTCTTTATATTTGATAAATAGATTTCTTTCATAGAGTAGAGATCAACTATAAGAAAGTTTTGGGAAAACAGTCCTCTAAGTGGCGTTGCAGGGGATTAAGTGGCGTAATAAATAAATATTTCGTTTTTAAACTACTTGAAAATTGGTAGAAATGTTTCTTTCATGGAGTAAATATCCGCTACAAAACGGGTTTGGAGAAAATTGACCCCCAAGGGGTGTTGCATGGGGTTAAGGGCAGATATAAATAATTATTTCTTTTTTTAAACTATTAGACTCACAGTCTTGAAATTTGTTTAGCAGATTCCTCTCATAGGATAGAAATACACTACAAAATATGTTTTGTGAAAATAGAGCCCTAGGTGGCGTTGCGGGGGTTCAAGGGGCGTTATTGATAATTTTTTTGCATTTTTAATTAATTGGACGCACAGTCTTCAAATTTTGCTAAGCAGATTCCTTTCATAGAGTGCAATTTTCCTACAAAATGGGTTTTGTGAAAACAGACCCAGAAGTGGCGTTGCGGGGGCTCAAGTGGCGTTATAGACAATTATCCCCATTTTTAAACTGTTAGACGTACAGTCTTGAAATTTGATAAGCAGATTCCTTTCGTAAAGTAGAGAACCGCTACAAAATGGGTTTCGCGAATATCAACTACCAAGTTTAATTTCGGGAGATTAAGAGGCGTAATCGATAAATATTTCCATTTTTAAACTACTTGATCATCCTGCTTGAAAATTGGTAGGCATGTTCCTTTCATGAAATAGAGATCCTCTAACAAGGAGTGAGATGTGAAAGTTGACCCCCAAAGATGTTTGCGAGGGGTCAAGAGGAGTTACAGAAAAAAATTCCTGTTTTTAATTGTTAGACCCATATACTTGAAATTTGTTAAGCATGTTTCTTTTGTTGAATAGGGATCCCCTAAGAATAAATTTTAAGCAAATCAAGTTACTGGGGGGGGCAGGGGTTACAGGGACGTATTGACAAAAAAAATTACTTTTTCGAGCTTCAAGGACTATAATAATGAAATTTGGTTTGCATTTTTCTTTTGTTGAATTGAAATCCGCTAAGAGTGGTAATTTTGGAAAACGGCTCTCAACGGGATTACGGGGATATTTATAGTAAAACTTTTGCTTTTTTCTGTTAGATTTAGACTTGAAATTTGGCTTGCATGTTTAATTTACGGAGTAGAGATCCACCGAAAATTGGTTTTGCGGGAATCCACTTGGTTTTTGAGTTACGAAAGAGCAATCATCATTCTATGCTTCAATTTTAGAGATTTTTAGAAAATACAAATTAGATGAGTTCTGCCCTTTTTTTTATCAACAGGTGACAGTTACAGGTCTAAGTATATTTTTCAATTCAATCGAATTCTTAATGCTAGGACTTAGATATCAATAATTTATACATATATATAAGCAGTAAAAATTTATAAAACATCATGAAATACCCAACGAAGCGGGCGGGTAACAGCTAGTCTGTATATATAAAGGAGAAAAGCGACTCACTCACTGACTGACTGACTAATCACGAAATCTCTGGAACTATTCAACCTACAGACTTGAAATTTGGTAGACATGTGCCTTTGATAGAGTAGACATCAGCTAAGAAAGGATTTTCCGAAATTCGAAACGCAAGGGGCGTCACGGGGGGTTAAGGGCTTTAATAATAATTGTTTCCATGTTTAAACTACTTGATGTACAATCTTGAAATTGGGTAAGCGGATTCCTTTCAGAGAGTAGAGATCCGCTACAGAATGAGTTTGCTGAAAATCGACCCCCAAGTGGCGTTGCAGGGGCTTAGGCACGTTATAGATAATTATTTCCATTTTTAAACTATTTGACGCACTATCTTTAAATTTGATACATAAATTCCTTTCGTAGAATAATGATCAGTTACAAAACGGGTTTTGTGAAAACAGTCCTCTAAGTAGCGTTGCAGGGGATTAAGTGGCGTAATAAATAAATATTTTCGTTTTTTAAACTACTTGAAAATTGGTAGAAATGTTTCTTTCATGGAGTAAATATCCGCTACAAAACGGGTTTGGAGAAAATTGACCCCCAAGGGGTGTTGCAGGGGGTTAAGGGCAGATATAAATACTTATTTCTTTTTTTAAACTATTAGACTCACAGTCTTGAAATTTGGTTAGCAGATTCCTCTCATAGGATAGAAATACACTGCAAAATGTGTTTTGTGAAAATCGACCCCTAGGTGGTGTTGCGGGGGTTCAAGGGGCGTTATTGATAATTTTTTTGCATTTTTAATTAATTGGACGCACAGTCTTCAAATTTTGCTAAGCAGATTCCTTTCATAGAGTGCAATTCCCCTACAAAATGGGTTTTGTGAAAACAGACCCAGAAGTGGCGTTGCGGGGACTCAAGTGGCGTTATAGACAATTATCCCCATTTTTAAACTGTTAGACGTACAGTCTTGAAATTTGATAAGCAGATTCCTTTCGTAAAGTAGAGAACCGCTACAAAATGGGTTTCGCGAATATCAACTACGAAGTTTAATTTCGGGAGATTAAGAGGCGTAATCGATAAATATTTCCATTTTTAAACTACTTGATCATCCTGCTTGAAAATTGGTAGGCATGTTCCTTTCATGAAATAGAGTTCCTCTAACAAAGAGTGAGATGAAAATTGACCCCCAAAGATGTTTGCGAGGTGTCAAAAGGAGTTACAGAAAAAAATTCCTGGTTTTTAATTGTTAGACCCATATACTTGAAATTTGTTAAGCATGTTTCTTTTGTTGAATAGGGAACCACTAAGAATAAATTTTAAGCAAATCAAGTTCTGGGGTGTTGCAGGGGGTTACTGGGACGTATTGACCAAAAAAATTACTTTTTTCGAGCTACAAGGACTATAATAATGAAATTTGGTTTGCATTTTTCTTTTGTTGAATTGAAATCCGCTAAGAGCGGTAATTTTGGAAAACGGCTCTCAACGGGATTACGGGGATATTTATAGTAAAACTTTTGCTTTTTTCTGTTAGATTTAGACTTGAAATTTGGCTTGCATGTTCAATTTACGGAGTAGAGATCCACCGAAAATTGGTTTTGCGGGAATCCACTTGGTTTTTGAGTTACGAAAGAGCAATCATCATTCTATGCTTCAATTTTAGAGATTTTTAGAAAATACAAATTAGATGAGTTCTGCCCTTTTTTTTATCAACAGGTGACAGTTACAGGTCTAAGTATATTTTTCAATTCAATCGAATTCTTAATGCTAGGACTTAGATATCAATAATTTATACATATATATAAACAGTAAAAATTTATAAAACATCATGAAATACCCAGCGAAGCGGGCGGGTAACAGCTAGTATATGTATAATTATAGATATCCAGTGGGCTTTTTAGGCAACACAATATCGTTTATCTTTAAGCTTGCTCACCACCAGTTATTCATTTTTTTGGAATTTTTTGTTCCCTTTCTTTAGAGTAGAGCAACGGTCTTCAAACTGCGTGGCAGGGAGACTTTAAAGTTCCAAAAGAAAAAACCGAAATGTGTACGCAAAATGTTTTCCCATTCTCTGTGAAGTTTATAAAGCCAGGAATATCTAAAATTAACCCAGTTCTTAAAACTAAAAATTTTATTCTGATAAGAAGTTTATTTTGTAATGATTTGTTAAGTTTTATTTAAATGAAAAAATAGAATATTAAATTTTTTTTTATCTTTTTGCTGCATGAAATAATTTTATATTCATTACTACAAAGTTTTGCAAGACTAAATAGTTTTCTAACACCTCCAATGAAGGAAAGAGAACAACTTACCGACATATCAACAGATTGGACATTAAAATCTAATTTTATGCAAGAACAGTTCCTAAATTTCTGGTAGCAAATTCATGCAAAATGCACATAATTTCTCGCTATACATCTATAAACATTTTAAAAACCATTCTGAATGATATATTTTCAATGAAAAACATTTTTCTCTCTCAACGTGAGGGGTTACAAAAACAAAATAATAATACAAAAAGTACACGCAGAGAATTAAATGCGACTGCATAAAGTTTCAATGGACCTCGAAAGTTTGATTAAAGAAAATGCCATCACAAATTCCAGTTACTAAATATAACGCATGGGTAAGTGACATTCGGATCATAAATTAATAGTATTAATGTGTGAATAAATTGTATTAAAATTACATTTAAAATTTTTATACTCACAAACACGATGTGTTTTTTATTGCTTTTGCTAAAAGTATTTATAACATATATTGATCTACTTTAAATATTATTTTAAGCTTTTTTGTTCTAATAGTCTCTCTTGAAAGAGCTACCCTCAAAACACTTTCTAAGAGTTTTCCGTGAGTCGAGAAAGTTTAAAGAACACTGGAGTAGAGGAAGAATTTTTTTGATGGGGGGGGGGGTAAGTTTAAAAACTATAGATTACATTATATAATAAATTGGTAAGTTTATAAGCGGGGGAAGGAATCTCCTATTATCGAATTGCATCAAAAGATCACTTTATACTTTTTAAGTTTTTGTTTGCAGAATTTGAATGTTTTATGTATAAGAATGGATTTTGTTTTCTTAAATTGTCACAATACAATTGCGGTTTTTCAGAAAGAAGAATCCGCATACCCCAAACTAGTTCACTATTATAGTTTCTGAAAAAATAACTTAAAGCAGCATGCTTCTTTTTTATTCATCATTCTTTTTAGGCTACGAAATGTGGACTGTAGCTCTTAATTCGATTTCTGTCTTATTTCAATTCACAAAAGTAAATTTAATCCTTATTAAAACGAAGTGCTTTGTTAATGTAATAACTGTACAGTGCATTAAAAATATTTAATATAATGTAAAATTAAATAATTTTTTTAAGGAGTAGAGTTATATTTACGTTAGAATTCTATACAACTATATTCCATTTGAAAAAGTTCCTTGCATCTCAAATGAAAACTATTTTCATTATAACTGTAACTGGGAAACTTACAGTTACAAAGGAGGATAAATAGTGCCAGATTTGCAAAAAACAATAAAACATTTGCATTTGCAAAACATAAATTAACGAAAACAAAATTGAGTGGCTTTGAAAGTAAAAAAAATACCTGACCGCAAAATTTTGATTTGTGAGTCGCGCTTTCGAAAGAGTATGAAGAAGTGTGTTGATATATATATATATATATATATATCAGACGGATCTTTGTTTATAGTAAGGATTGGAAAGTGTTATTTGGGGAGGGTAGAAACGGGTTGACGGCAATGAGGAATGAATAAATTGCACATAGCTGCGAAATAAAATTACTTCTGTGTGAGAAGAGTAAATAAATAAATAATAATGAGTGTGGTTAGGTTTGAAGTGCTGAAAGACATTTGAAGGATCTGAGGTTGGAGATAGAGCCGTTGAGTGTCCTCGCTGATTCTAGAGAATCCTTGAGGGAGCGAATTGTAAATATTCCTACGGTGAAAACAGAAGTGATGTTCAACTAGCCTGTATCTGAGCAAATGAAAGGGAATTCTTAAAAGCCAGATATTCTATCATTTGGGGGGGGGGGGTACATTTTAAGAAATTTAATATTTTTAAAGTTATGTTTCTTTGAATAACTTGTTTAAAATATAATTTTAAAACATGCCTGTGCCATTTGTTGAAAGAATAAACTCATCTACTTTTTAGAGTGAAGGATCTCATGCGGAAGAGTGGCTAAGATATCCGATCGTGGCTAGCATGTCACGAGTTCGGGCTCAGTACCAATAAAGATCAGCCGTGTAAGGGCGCGATGCACGTCAAATCTGTCGAGAGCTTAAACGTCCTCTCGTTGGTGTGGTAGTTGGGAGAAGGAGGGTACTTGCTCAGGTGTCATCCTCGTCTCTTGACCACGGTTCATAATTACAAGGTCCGTCGCCAAAAGCCCTCGTGTAGCTGAACAGTGCGACGTTAATATTCTCTTACTCACTCATGAGGAAGAAAAAAGAAATAGCAAAGATTTTTTTCTGAAATAATTTGCAGATTTTTAATTCTAATTAATAACTACGCAAATGGAATCTTTCCGAGTAAATAATACGGCAGTCTTCAAATTTTTTTTTACGAGCGTATTAATTATGAGACTTTTTGCTACGCATTGCTGATACATTTAATTGAAATAATATTATGCTAAGCTTTTTATGTTATGTATATAATTTTGTAGAAAATTGTAAAAAAATTTTTAAAAAGAAAAAAAAAATTCCAAAATATCCGATTTTTTTTTCCATTCCAAAATTAAAGTTAAATTAATTTAAAATAATACAGAGAATTCGGTTTTAAAAGTTTTTTTTTTTACCGACAGATTTGGAACACGATTCCAGCAAAATATCTATGTGGGGTTTTCAAATAAGATTCTCTTAGAATAATTGGCTTCCGTTGCACGCATATGGATGCGTAAAATTTATTGATGTAGTTTTTTCTTGCCGTCGTTTAAAATGTGCAATGTCCATAATGAATTGGGGATGAATTTTAATACATGAAATATTTGAAACCTTTTTTTATGGTGATATTTTTGTGTGAAGGGTATGAACCAAGTATATGTGCTCACCATAATATTACACGGTTACATAAAGCGTCGATTTTTAATGGTCAAATTTTTCCGGAAATATATAAATTTTATAAAAAAAAATAAACAAAGTTTCCCCAATAAAAAATAATTCAGTTCACATGTGAATTCGTGTTTAGTCAGATACATGAAACTCTGATTCTCAGAATATAATTATAATTAGAAATGATATTTGGATATGTGTTACGATGTCATTAGTCATCTTGAAGTATTCTCTTAATATGTTCTTTTGACTTTTGTAAGTACACAGTGCAATCCGATTATATTCTTAACCGAGGAGGATATTACTTAATCTTTGCATTCAGACATGATAAGTCAGTGTTTAAATAATGCATTGCATTTGTTTTGCAGTGGAATGTGTTTCACCCGAAAACTCTTAAGACGAAATATCGGTTAACACGAAATAATACTAAGGATTTGCCTGCATTTTTATTTTCTCTCAACACGAAACAAAAATCGCTTAACACGAAAAGATTTCCTTTCTGGGAAAGAACACAATACAGAAAACACTAGACACTCAGTGAAATGTTTGAGAAAGTTTCTGTATTATTGGTCTGTCCTACTGCATCATCGGAAGAATTCGTTGCAGGGGAGGACGATAATGTGTTTACAGCCCCAATTATGGCAAAGACATTTTGGAGTTGGTTCCAAACTAAAAAAATATCATTGGTGCAGATTCCGGCGACGAAAATGAAATACAATGAAGCCATGAAAAGTTTGCGCAGTTATTTAGACGCACGTTCCAATGGTGAAATAAATCAAAAAATGGACGACATCGAAAAATTTATGGACAATTTGATGCTAAAAAAGAAAATGCAAAGAAAACATCAGAGAATTTTCCAAAATCTTAATACATGTTTTGTTTTTCAAAATACTTGAAAACTTTGTATTAAACTTCATTCATTTCTTGCTAATGATTTTATTTCATTGACTTTTATTAAATACATGCATATAAACTTCGATAACTCGACAGCCCTGCGTGGACCTTGGCCTTCTCCAGAAGTTTTCTCCTGGCATCTCTACTTTAGGCTACTGTTTTCCAGTTTTATGCATAAATACACATCTGAGTAAACAAAATGTACTCTAACAAACTTAATTTTGTTAAATATATGTTTTCTTTTCTTGCAACGTTTCGGCGGAACTCGAGTTACGCCGACCCACCGCCACGACTCGGCGGTGGGGTTGTCGCTACCACCGTTCCGCGTGCACAAGGAAGCGTGTCGTTAGTTCCAGAGCACGAGCTCTCGACCTCGTTCCTCTCACGAGGAGAAAGGAACTCAAGCACGGGACTGCGTCAGCGGAACGAACGGTCTTCCCACCACCGAGATTTGACGGAAAGAATGCGGGTGGACTATCCCGCGTGCTTCACGAAGCAAGGTCGGTGGATTCAGAGCGCTCTTCCGAATCCCTCCACGTTACGGGAACGACCGTGTGTCGGCGGAAGGAGCGGTCGGCCAACCCACTTCCGAGATCCAACGGATGGAACGTATGTGACCTACCCGCGTGCTTCACGACGCAAATACCCTTAACGCGAAAAAATATTTCAACCCTCTCATTTTCGTGTTAAACGATTTTCACTGAATATGTATAATGTTTTTTTTAAACTATATATATATATATATATATAGTATTTCCTTAAATATTATTACGAATTTGAGTTTCCTGAAAAATGTATCGTTTATCTATCTTTTCATTTTAAGCACAAATCATACGATAACGAAGAATAAAATGAGGTCTCTATAGCTTACATTTTTACAAAGTAAAACTTTTAAATGAAATTTTTTAATTTTATTTTATAAGATCCTGCAGTTTTGACTCCCTCCGGTTTTTGTGCTTTCCAGTCAAGTTCTTAAATATAATATTGAATGTTTGTTTATTAAATAAACGAACTTTCAAACTAATTTACATTATTTTCATTAATTTTTTGATTTGGGATTTCATTTTGATTCCGGAAATAATTTGAGAAAAAGCTATTTAAAAAATTGAAAATCAAATCTTTATACGAGATAATTTTTTCTTAAAATTTGGATGTGAAAGAAAAAAAGCGCGAACAGCTTTAAAGAATCACGAAGACGAAATTTTAGACGAAAACATTCACGTGTTATTAGTCGGAAAGAGAAATAACTACCCAAAAGTGCACTATTGCTTGAAATAAATAATTTAAATTCTTATTATGTGTCAGTGGAAATATTTTGTGAAAACTAGGGCATTCATTAAGGTATGTGACTACCTTCGGAGCACTTTTTTTGAAATGTATAAATTTTCAAGTAAATAAACTTTTTTTTATTTGAAATGGGCATAAAACTGGGAATTCAAGTACAATTTTCACAAAATTAAAAATAATTTTCGATATATTGAGAATTTTGAGTGAAATTTTAGTGAAAAATTGCAGTTACGGTAAGGCTTGTGTTGAAAATTCTAATTAATATATTCAAATAATATTTATGAAATACATAAATAAAATTATTATCTGTGCTTAGAGCTATAACATTTGTGATACTTTTAAAAAGTTTTTGAAAGATGGCATTTTTTATGCAAAAACTCAATTTTTTACAAAAAACTAACGTTATTTTCTCACAAAAAGTGCAATAAAATACATAAATATATACACAGAGATTAGATTATAGTCTAGACCGGAGAAAAATCTAAATAAAACATTTTCTGAAAATTTCAATTTAATATCTTAAAAAGAAATCCTGAAGTGAACTTTACCGTGAAGCAAAAAATTGAAAAACATAGTTCCTCAGAAAATGCATTTATATAAAGATTTTAATATGGTATACAAAAATTTCTACTAATTGTACATTTTTTAATTTCATCATATTTATGGGTCAAGATCTCTTTAGCTTCATATTCAACTATTTTGAACTTTTTTTAAAACTTTTGCTGTTTTCTGGAGAGTTTTACAGACTATAACAATTGTCATTTTTAGTGAAATTTTGATGAAAAATTGCATTTACAGAAAATTCTAATGAATGTACGCAAATAATATTTATACAGTACGTGAATAACATCTTTATATGTGTTGGGAATTAAAAAATTTGTAATACTTTGGAAGTTTTTTAATTATGCCAAATTTTATGCAAAAAAACGATTTCTTAAGAAATGAATGATTTTTTTTCATAAAAAAGCAATAAAGTACATAAATATATACACAGAGATTAGATTTTGATTCATAACACAGATGTAACTAAATAAAACATGTTCTGAAAATTTCAATTCATTATCTGATCATTCAATCATTATTCAATCATTCAATATTTTGAGTAGGAATGAACTTCCGGTTTTGTAAACTCCATTTCCAGTTTACTAAATATGTAATAACTTAGCTTCTAAATATCGTACAAATAAAACTAGAGTGTTTTTGGAATCTTAAATGTATGGGCTATAAAATAAAAGCATAAAATCAATTTCGAAAATTTTCTCCAAAACGACAAATTTTGGGTAGTCATCTTAATAAAATCATACCTTAATGGAAATCAAATATCAGTCAGTATCACACACACACACACACACACACACACACACACAAACTAAAGCAAATAAGTAAAGTTACTAAACACAGCATTCGTAAACTCCACAGCGTTTATTTCCATTTAAAATGTACCCACTTATTTACGCATTCTGCTTGGGTTGTGTTTATAATAAACTTTACGTAAATTTTTTTTTTAAAAGAAAGAAAAAATCGAGGATATTATTTAGTGTTCAAATGTGTGTGAGCTATTTTTCAAAATCTAAATAAATTATTTAAAATCGTTGTTATTGTCGAAAAAAAACTTTTCCGAAAACTAACAGATCTGTATATTGATCCGATATAATTGCGCTGAATACCATCCTATATAATTTTATCGCTGAGTAAAAATAAAAAGTAAGTAAATTTATTATAATAAGTTATACGATACAAAAATAAAGCTAAACTTACGTGAAGAGCGTAAAAAGAAAATTTCGTGTCGAATTAAATTATAACGCAAAATTAGATTTAATAAGTGTAACAGTAATATAACAGCGCTATATATAAATATGTACTCAAATAATAACAATAATTATGACGTAGGGCAATTTCGCAAAACTGCATTATCAGCATTTTTTCCTTTTATGAAAAATACACACACACATTTTACGTATTACAATCTTATTTAATTTTTAAAGTATTTTTAATATAGTAAACATATATGCAATTTCTTCCGATTCAGTGGTATTTATACTCGTTATCGACTATGATAACACAAATTATTTAATTGGAGAAAAAAAAGGGTCATAAATCTGAAATAATACATTTTTACGATCTTTTCCAAATTTTAAAATTAAAATGTGCATTCATTTTTCTGGGATCAATTTGTTTTATTCAGAAAAACAGGGGGAAAATGTGTTTAAATGTTTATACTATTCAAATTTGGGAACAAATTTAACTTTTAAAAGAATTTATTTTGCCTAACATTTTTACATTAGTATAAGATTGAAACAGCGTTGATGACGCGAAATATGCTTATTATTCATTATTTTCCAAAAGACTACATAGATGTGTTTTTTTAATCAAAATAAATATGTATTATGAAAAATTAACATTGGCGGAGAATATTTAGATAAATAATGTATTAATTTACACAAGATTCATTCAAAAATATAATATAATTTCATTTACATAAGAAGAATAACTAGATTCCCCATTCACAAAACCTCTACATTTCCTAAAGCCAAACGTTTTTTAAAGAAACGGAAAATTGTACTTTTTTGTCTTGGATTTCGCGTCATCATTTCAAATAATTCATCTATTTTTTAAATGCTGAAAGCTACGGTGTGTGAGTAAATATATATATATATATATATATATATATATATATATATATATAAATGAAATAAAAATAAAAAATAATACTAGTACAACCGGAGAAAAATCAATGCATCAATTCCTTTCCAATAGATATAAAATAGTTTCTGAAATACTTTAACGTGAGATTTTCGTTTTGCTGATGACCATTTGGTTACCAAGGCGACGCGAGATTGAGTTTGCTGTTTCAAAAAAGAAGAATTTTATTTATGTCAATTCTGATTCACACTTTCCTCTTGAGTACAATCAAGTATGTTTGTTTTAGAAAATCACGAAATAACTCTGTATCAAAAAAGCGATGTTTTGCAATTGTGTCCAAAAACTGCAGACAAATGTAATTGCTTCATTTATTTTGTTATCGTTAAAAACTTTGCTACTTTCTCCGAAATGGTATACTTTTTATAGTTGGCCATTTAACACTTTGTGACTTAATGGCATTTAAGTAATTGTCCATGTAATAGATTGTTCGTTTATTAATATCGCATTCGAAGCAACACTAGGGCAATTGGTGCTTAATTTTGAGCCACACAGCCGAGTGACGAGAACAAAACCACTCTCAAAACTTCCACACCACGTCCATGTGACTCGACAGATTGAACGAGAGTCAGACCTAGTGTATGGAGTGCTTTCAATAACATTGGAGGTCCGATCCACGGCTGGACATGATCAACATCAGCCATGAGTTCGCGAATTTGTGTGATCTCTCTTCTCTCTCTACATATAAATTTGGGATGCAAATTGAAACATTCCACTCTTTATTTAATCATTTATCCTTACAGTTACGAAGCATCCAAATATTTTTATATAACATAGCTTAAAAGTGTAAAATTTATGAAATTTATTTCATTTGCTTGTGACAACATATTTTAACAAAGCACAAAAGTTAATCACTACACTTATACATTTCCTGTGAATTTTTTTTTACCCGATTAATCTTTTGATATTGTTTGTGTGGATATCAGTCATACTTTTTACGCAGATCTCTTTTAAGTATTGAATCATCACCTAAAATATCACACAAAGCTATAAACATTGAAGTCAATTTAATTTTATGGGAAAAATTAGAATAAAAATTCCATAGAGAAATGTATACAGAGTAATTAATAAGCAAACATACTTCATTAATATAATATGTACTAAATGAAGCATGAAATTTCAAAATGAATTCGTATCGTATGAAGATTTGTTAATGGAAATTTGCTTTTTTGCTCAAAAAACAAAAGAAAGAAGCGAGACAAATACATGTCATGTATTGTCAGGTAGCGTAAACATTAAGAGAAAAAATAATTGAAAGATATTGCGAGTGAATTGAATTCTAATATGAGCATATTACATCGTAAAAATATTTTGCAAACTGCTGACACAAAGAACCTTTTTGTTCAAGAATTTATTAGAACGAAAAACCTCTCTTTCCGTGTTATAAATCATTTGATGCCTTTTGGGAGTGATCCTGTTCTCGAAATCTAGTATAAAATTACACACACCGATTTTATTAATAAATAAAGTGTAGTTACATCTCACAAAAAAGGTATATCCCAAGCTTGACTCAGGAAAACAAAAAACAGTATTGAATTGCCCATTCAATGTAAGCTGGAAATGTAAAAAGTGAGTGACAATTTCAGAATCATTATTCCAATCCACATTCGCTCGCTTTTGTTGTCTAAAAGCATATTTGTAATTTGACTCTCGTAAGAAATATAAAATGAACATTATAATACAATTTATTTTATCTTTTCAGAACAGAAATGAAATTCTAAGCTTTACAATAGTAAATTCGTTTTCAATTTCCACTTGAATTTACAAGTTAAAAAAAAAACCGCTTTTTATTTTTTTTCATTTGTAAAACACTCTTTTTATCTGACACGTCTAGCTGGAATGCATCGATACACGTGACACATTTGAGTTTTTATATATTTAGTTTTATTTTTAAAGAACAGAGAGCTATCGAGAGTACGACACAGTGACATCAATAGAAATTTGAAAAGATCCACTCGATAGCAGACTTTTATTCATTTTGATTTCGGAATATGACTGCAAAATTTTATAAAAATGTGGTGGAAGAGAAATTGTGCCCATTTGTAGGTTTCTGACTTTTATCTTGAGAATGAACGTCAACAAGATGTGCTTCTAAACCATTCTTTTTCTTTTTTGAAGTACAGATTTTTGATCAAAAATATCTCATTTCAGAAATTTTTAATTTTCTTACAGTGCTTCTTTTAAAAATATTGCAACAAAAATGCCACTTTGAAAAAAATTTCAGTTTTGTTCTCACATACGTTGAAACATAAGTCAAAAATGAGAATATATGATTACACACACGTGCGGTATATATTTGCAGAGTAGCATTTTAATATTTATCTGAAAACTTCTTTTGGCGAAAAGACATAATTACAATTTTAAACGAAGTGACAATTTTTAGTGTTTTAATTCGGAAGAAAGGCATTTCTCATTGTATTGCATTAGGTGATACCTGCTTTCTATAACAGTTTGATTTCCTTTACGGTACGTTTCGTCGAAAACTAAAATTCGCATTTCTTTCCGAGAAACAAACCCATTGCAAATTTCTTTCTCTTATCTCAGATGTGAGCTTTTGCGAATGAACCCAATCCTTTCATTCGAAATGTATGTCGACTACTGTTTCATTTATTTCAGACCTCTAAAATCAAATCGAATAGACCAAAAATACATTAGCAAAGCGAAGAAATTTGATAAGCAATCAGTTTGTTGCTTTTGAATTATCTGTGTTCATTTTCGTTCGTAGATTTAGTAGAAGCTATGTTGTTTTGTTACATTGTTATTAGTGTTTTAGAAAGCTCTATATGTGCATGTTAATGTGCAGAAATGTATTTTTCAATTTTTTTAGGAATTTATTAATTTCAATTTAAAACTAATAGAAGGATTATCAAAATGTATTATTTCCGTGTGTGCTCACTTGAAAAAATCGCTGAAACGATTCGTCTTCCAAATTCCATGCTTATTATTAAAAATAAATATATTTTTAATATTAATCTGGACAATAAATACATAATCCATAAATGCTTACATAAAAGAAAAAGCAGACGAGATTTTTTGTGAATTTTTAAATCTCTGTCATATATATATATATATATTGGCCATCGATGACGATTAATAACATCATCGATTCATTTTACAAACATAAATAAAAAAAATTCTTACCCTTAAATGGAATTAAATAATCGAAAGCAAAGGGAAAAAATCGAAATTTAATTTTTTTTCTGGTAGTTTAATCTTACAATGTCAATTTTATTTTGTGTTCAAGACTGATTTTTTTTATTTTACACTGCATTCTTGTGGAATAAATCGCGTTTTCGAATTCTCGTTTATAAATAACAGAAATTCAACTTATCTTAACAATTCACTTTGTTTGCAGCAAATATTTGTACGACAGCATATGAGTTGATTTTCTTTATGCTTCTCTAGAATATTACTGAGAATTCTTTTCTTGTGTTTTGCTGTGACTATTTAAAACGCAGGTAAGAGAGCAACTTACACATAGTTTGAAAATATTTATATAAAATTAATCCATGATGTTTTTTTTTTTGTAAAAAAAAATCGTTTTTAATGGTTTATTTATTTTTTGCTCCTGCTGCGGCGATTTTCTGATTTTGGTGGAGTAGAAAAATTTAAATTTGCATCTTCTATTTTTTTTTTAAATTTACTTATTTCTGCAGTTTTATACAAAGAATCGAAATTCCAATTTATCCTATTCCAGCTTCCAGTCCCGCAATTTTTTTTAAAACTGCAAACTGTGTATTTTAGCGAATGTTACACACTGTCATATCAGATATTCTCATTTTTGTTAAGTTATATCAAAAAACAATTCGTTAAGATTAAGTGTTGTAATTGTTCTCTATCATAACATTATAATATGATGAATGTAATTTCTCTTATAAAATGTTTCTAGGGGAGTTCGAGAAATTATCAGCTTAGTCGTATTCATTTTTTGTTTTACTTGTAGAAAATGTCACGTAAGTTTCGGTAATAGATATTATTCCATGTTTTTTTATTTTCCATTTAAATATTTTTATTTCTCGCATCAGTTTTTTGGCTCTTTCCAAATTACTTTGTGTGCAATGAATGTTTAAGAAGGGACGATAAGAAGAAGGGGGCGGGGACTCTCGACATTCATAACGGTTTAAATTTATTTGGAGCTAACCTCGAAAAGAAATAGCAGATTCAGTTCAAAAATTAATAAGGTGATTTTTTTTTTCATTCACACTCGAAATATTTCGAAGTTGAAAGTCACATTTGGCTGTAATGCACTACCACAATTTTTAGGCCTTTAAGCTGCTCTCTTAAAAATGAAATCAAATTCTTAAAAACTCTAAAATAAACAGAGTTACATCGTCGTCAAAATTTTACTTTTAGTATTTTCTGAAATGTTTTAAACACGGGGACGTTATCTACAAACCAGAGCAGTACTTTTTAAATTCTAGATTTCTTTCATAAATCCGTCAAACAAACAAGTAAAAAAGAAAAAAATTCTTTTCTGCTTCTTTCTACGAGCACCAAGCAATAACAAAAATTAATTTCATGAATTTATAAATAAATAAATTAAAAACTGTGAATAATTGAACTGGTTTTGCATATAAGATCTTCAATTCGCTTTTGCGTCAAACAGAAAGGGAAGAAAGAATTCAATGAAATTGAACCATCTGATTCTTTAATTTAAAAAATAAAAACCAATGACTTTAGCTTGGATTTCTTGGAAAGAGATCAATCTATTACAGACACATTTCTTTTCAAATACTTCTCGAAATCCCGTCATGTAGCTGTACTACAAATCGCTTAAAATCTAGAAAGAATTTTTTTTTTTTTGAAGGATTATTGAATAAAATATTTTTGTTTTAGAAATAAATGATATCGTGTACTTTTTTTGCGCTGTTTTATTGTTTTTTGCCTCCTTGCTCGGCTGATATAATCTTCGTTTTTTTTTTTTTTTTTAAATTTTTCAATGCTCATTTTTGGACGTCAGTAAAATACGATTTCTCATAGGCAGTGGAAACTGTATATTTGTTCAGCGTCAGTTCTTCGAATTTCAAAGATAAACTGCAGGTCGTTGCGATGGCAATCCTGACCATTACGAGAGGAGCCGCAGGTTCCGGCACTTGATACCAGGATGGTCGCTCCAGAGGTGCGAAGCAGGAAGAGCAGCCCGCCACTGTAGTTGGGCGAAACCTCACACCACGGCGAGTAGGAGCGACGAGGAAGGCATTGACAGAGCGGAGTCGCGGACGAGGCAGAGCGAAGCAAGGTTGGCCTCGAAAGTGTGGGAAGACACGCGGCAGCCGCCTTCTTCGGGACAGACTTGCGTCGGGCGAGACATCCGGCAGCCGTCGTATCCCACTGGTTACCAAGTTTGGCGTAACGCCTGGACCCGGTGTTCCAACCAAAATAAATTCGGGACGCTTGGTTTTTTTTTTAATATATAATTTCTATCTTTTATTTCATATTTCTTTATCCTTTTTTTTTTTAACGTCCTATCGGTTTTAGGAAAGATTTAAGTTCACAAGTACAGGATATTGGAATGGTTTGATACATCTTATTTTAAGATCGGTCTGAGTTATAGAACATGTTTCATCAACTGTACTGTAGTTTCTTCATAGCTTTTTCACTTTCCACAATCAGGGAGAAATTGTTTAGCTATAAACATTTTCTAAATGTGAAGGACATTGCAGAAATTATACGAATTTATCTGAAAAACTGAGCTTTTTTTGCTCGATAATGTTTCGAGTTTTTATTTAAAAAAATGCGAATTTCTACAAGCGGGGTAAAGTAAAAAAATTTGAAACGTGAAATAAAAATTCGCTTTTTAATTTCGTTGTTGAAAACACAGTTCAAAATATTTAGTTTTAGACCTAATAAAGAAAGACGGCTGAATTTTTTTATTCATGGTAGGTCTGTATAGAAATGTGTTTAAGATTTAAAAGATTGAAACCGCAACATGGATGACGCGAAATGTACTTATTATAAATATTTTTTAAATATAACTCGTAAGAGAAAGTATATATAGATGCTGTTTGATCAATAATTATAATACTTTTCTATTAAATGTGAAATAATAATTTCCACGGAGAATATTCAGCTAAATAGTTTTTTTTTAAATTTACACAATGATTCGCTCAATTAAAATACTTATACTAGAAGAAATATATTTATTCAAAACTTTAACATTTCCTTGCGCCAAACGATTTTTAGAGAAACGAAAAAACGTACTTCCGAAATGAATTTCGTAATCCTTTCAAATTTGAATTAATTCATCCATTTTTTTTAATACTGACAGCTATAATGCCTCCATACCTTACGGGTTCCATCATTCATAACAGTCAAACTGCAAATTAATGAATTAATGCTATAAACAAACCACAGGAAAACGACCGTATGAATTCCTTTCCGTTGCATAAAATAGTTTCTGAAATACTTTTAACGTATGCATTTTCGTTTTGTTCACAACACCATTTGGTTACAAAGGCGACGCGAAAATGAATTGGCTAATTTATAGGAAGAAGCTCGATTCTTCGTGGAGGCGTATAACTATTCAATTACAGTTGATTCTTTTCCCGATCCTGTTTGTCACGTAGTAAAGGACTAGAAGAAACTGTTTGAGTAAAAATGAATTAATGGAAAAAATTTTAAATTTTTATTCAAGATAAATAACAGAATGATTAAATAATAAGTAAACATTCTTTCGAAACGATAAGAACGTAGCTTTTTAACTCGGAAGAAAGGCGTTTATTTTTGCATTGTATTACGTATTTGTAAGACCTAATTTCTTTAATAATTAATTTCATTTGCACTAAGTTTCATCAAAAATGAAGAAATATGTGTGTGTGTTTTATTTTATGAAACGGTAAAATATTACATGAGAAATCGTTCTCCCAGTTTTCTCTCCTCATATGAGTTTTTGCGAATGAGCCTTATGGTACATTCTTTCATTGAAAGCAGAGACTCCCAGAGTGGTCTATATGGACCCCCAGCGGTCTATGACGACCTCCAAGGTGTCCAAGTCAGCGAAAAAATAATTTGGGGGTCTATGAGGTTTTAAAAGAGAGTTTACGATAGCCTAAACCAAATCGTGACTTTAACTTAAAAAGAAAATTAAATCAAGTGTAAACCTGATTTAACTGTTTGACAGATTTATTTACTAAATTTACTGGGGTTCATTTGTAGTTACAAGGCGACAGCATAAATTTTATTAAAAAAGGACCATCATTTCAGTGTTTTTTGCCAGAATCAAGCTAAAGGAATATAAAACTGGACATCCTGAATTTTTAACAGTTCCTAACACAAACTGCCAGAAAAAATGACGTTTTAACCAATGTTCACAACATTTAAATACCCTTTGTTCAGATTTTGAAACTAGGTTTGAGAATGCTTTGGCTTTTTTTTTAAAAATAATATCACAGTAGGTAATGAATTCATGTCGTCACATTAAAAAAAAAAGGTCTGATTTCAAAAGGAACTGATTTTAATAGTCCTAAAGAAAATCTTAAAACAAAGTTTAGAAATGAATGTTAGCATTTTTTGCTTTAAAAAGATAAACCTGTTATTTATCCCGAATTATGGAACATCTCAAATAAGTTTTGAATTGCTTTTTCCAGAGAGGAGGAGTTTCAGCGCGCTTACCAATCCCCAAAATAAAAACAGAAATAAAAAAACGACTGGATACTACTAACCGAGGAGATTTAGGGTTAAACCTGAAAAAATTTAAGTCAAATGCTTAATTTTTTTTTTATTGAATCGAAGATTCCTCCTACCCATTAAAACATTTGTTTGTTGCTCAGTTATTTTATGTAAGAATTATATTTCATACATAATAATTAAGTTTTAATTTAATTCGCATGTGTTTCTTAAATTTTAAACACTCTACTTAACTACCATTAGAAACATAAAACTTTTAAAGTAAGTAGTGCTGTGCTGTGCTATACCAGCTGTCAAAAAACATTTAAGTTGATACATTTGCAAAAATGTAATATTAGGTAAGTAGAGGTCTACACAAAACCGAAAAACATGGCAAAATCAGCTACCTAGGAGTCACCCTCGACCAAAAACATCTCGTCAAAATAAACTGTCAATTCAAAGAAAAACTCAGAGCCCTCCACCATCTGCTCACAAGAAAATCTAAACTTAATCCCAGGAAGAAAAGGTTCATCCACCTCCAGTACCTACTCCCAATCATAACATACGCATGCTAAATCTGGGGTACAACGGCAAACCAACACCTCAACAAAACCCAAATACTACAGAACAGGACACTCCGACTTATCCTAGACGCCCCCACATATATTCCTAGAATTGTTCTCCATAAAGAATTGAAAATAAAATCGGTTCGTTCTAGAATCAGAGAACTCTTAGTTTCGGTTGAAAACGAAACTGAAACCTGTTGCCATCAATGTTCGTGAAACCACTCCCACCCAGCTGCACTTCCTTCTACCTCTGCGGTCCCTTCCCCCGTCTAGGGAAAGTGACGCTGGCGTCTGGCGAAACGCTCTTTGCTCCTGCCCCCCCCCCTCTGCGATCTGTTTATCAGATAGGCCATGTTTTTTTCTCTCGTTTCAGGTTACACATGAACGAGAAGAAGCGTCCGGCGGACGCTGGATCTCCAAGAAAAGTTTTGACTCTTGACAGTCGATTTAAGTAAGGCCCGTCCAATTCAACAACGGATTTCCAATGAACAAAAGCAACATGCATAAAAAAAAATTCATTACAGTTAGTAGCAGGTCGGATTACGGAAATTTTAAGTTCCAGCAATTTACCGCTACCCCCCGTAGGAGTCAATGTCCCTAAAATCTGATCTTATCGGATCTATATTCGACAAAAGAAACATGATTACAAAATTCCAAGTCTTTACGTCTAATAGTTTAAAAATGGGAATATTCATCTTTAATACCCCTTCGGGTCGATTTTAAAATCACTTATCTAAGCGGATCTTTACTCCATGAAAAGAACGGGCTTATTTAATTTCTAACCTGTACATTTAATAGCTCAAAAATGTGAACATTTATCTATAAGGCCTTCAAGTCCCCCAACGCCCTTTAGTTGTCAATTTTTGCAAAACCCTTTTGTACCTGACTTTTACAGCATGAAGGGAACGTAGCTACTCCATTTACAGTTTGTAGGTGTAATAGTTCAAAAATGGGAATATTTATCTCCAATACCCCTTGAGACCCCCCCTAACGCCTTTTAGTTGTCAATGGTTAAAGTGTAGTATAAAGGGGTGTTAATTTTTAATTAATTGGCGGTGTTAATTTTTTGGCGACTAAAAGTGGTCGCCAAGTTTTTTTCTCTCGCGAAAGCTCGTTTTAGCGACCGGAAGCGATAGCCAAGCTATTTAATTAACCGGAAGGTGTTCTAAGAATTTACAAAATGTACTTTTGAAATAAATATGAAGAGATATTAATGTGAAATTAAAAGAAATATTCATAAAGGTATCATTAATGCATAAAATTAAAAATAGAATTATGTTAAGCAGTAGAAATCGTAATTTAGAATATTTCAGAAGTAGGCTTACCTGCGCTCAGGAGAGCTCTTTCAAAGGAGGGTATATTTCTTTCACTGCCTCTAAAAAGGCAGTGAATAGGTCATTCGGATTGTTGGGTCGCTTCATCTTTCGCCACATGTACTCCGCAAGGTAAGAATCAAATTGATCCTTACACCTGCGGGTTCCAGGCAGAGATTTTTTAATGGCGCTCCACGAACCCTCGATGGAGTTCGTGTGAGCGCCCGTTTCTGGACCCTTAAAATGCAACGTGTGATTGACTGAAAGATGAAGGAAACCTTCATCTTCCAGGCAATTATAAGCTTTCCAACAATCCGATATGATGGAGGTACCCTCCTTTATGTTGCTCTTGATGGATGGTAGAAGATTATCCTTCGACCTATCCTGAACCACATGGAAAAAACACTTATTCGAAGATCTTTCAATTCCTCCAAACACCCAGGTTCCATTCACTCGTTTGCCTCTATTGTACTTCCTTTTACCAAACATACTCTCGTCAATCTCTACAATCACATCCGGACCTCCAAGCATCGAACTGTCGTACACGCACATTTCCATGCATACCTCTCTACAAAAACTCATCCAATCCGTGACTGTTTTCTTCGAAACATTTAGTTCAAAAGAAATGAAGTTACGGTTGGCCTTTCGCACCACATACTCGTTAATTTTAGAATATCAAGACACTCGCTTACTCTCCTCGAACCAGCTGTTCTTCCTGACGAATCTCTTCATGGGATGCCCATTCGCTCTTTCTTTCGGCATTCCCAAATATATCCATTTCCAGAATTCTTTTTACCAGACGCATAGCTTTCTGCAAACAGAACATTCAGCACTGGCAGCAATCATCCTTTTTCAAGCCCACTGTCACAGTCAATTTACCTTTTGTTCCAAATAAAAAAAAACGCAAATCATGCCTTTCAGACATTCTCTTCAGGATAAATCGAGGGAAAATAAAAGTAATTAAGAAAAAGGAAATAAAAAATGGCTTGAAGTGCAAAGTATCCAATATGGATGAAAATAAATGTTAAAATAAATTAAAGATGGAATTTTTAATTTGAAAGTCGTCTGCGCGTGTTGAAATTATCCGCAAACTATTAATTAACCAATAGAAATTTTTTAAAAGCAACACGTAACCTTATTTGCATAAGACAACAAATCAAAAGTTAAGGGTTACCAAATGAAACCGCGCACCAGAATGAATTCGCTTCTCACCATGAAATTTCTATAAAAATCACCCCATACTACACTCGGGCGCATACTAACAAAGCATTCCTCTGGAAAATGATAAATGTGTCGTTCCAATGTTCAATTTTTTTTTATGCATCAAAGATGCTCACGTATTTCATGAAATTACTGTAAATGCTCAATTCAAAT
>BMAO01001560.1:0-26827 GCA_019973975.1 Trichonephila clavata | reverse complement strand
GCTCGTCGAAATTAAACTGCAAATATATAGATTGCTGATTAATAATTTCACTCACATAACTATCTCTCATTTCAACTTTGCTCATAATTTTTAGTTAATTTTTTTTTCTTGATAAATTCTATGGAATTCTGGACAAGGTTTTCATTTCATGAATGGTAAACAACACAGTCAATAACAATTTATCTACAAACATTACGACTTAGAATTTTAGGTCAAGGTTACAGAACAAAAAAAGATGAAAAAAGTGTATGATCGATCGGTTACTGAACTTGAGGGTTCATCAACTCTGTATTCTTAATGACACGATTTTTCTGCTTACAATAGCAAATTTTTCTGTAAGAACGTTCGGTGCCAGAAGTCGAAGAATTCTAGTTCGTATTTCAGCTTTCAGATTAAGAAAGAAAGACTTTGACGCCTGTAAATGCCCCAATCCTATTTTAGAAACAAGGAAATAAATCCGAAGTATCATTGCTAAAAATATATTCCTATTTTATTGTGTGTTAAGTTTTCATTTTAATATGAATTACTGAATATGAATTATTTATCTACTGAAATTTTAAATTAGGTTATGCATACTAAAAGTCTTAAAGCTTTTTTCCTAATTAGAGATAACTCCTATTCTTTTTGAAGAATTTTAAGAGTTTCGTTTAAAAATAACAAAATATTAATATTTTGTGAAATGGGAATTCTTAAAGCTATGATTATGTTAGTTTCTTTAATAACTGAAAAAAATTTATATTGTCTGTACAGCAAAACTTATCCAATCATCACAAGCAAGTTTTATTAGTACTTTTAAACATTAAAAAATAATACATGCACTGATTTGTTATGTTTCGTTTTATATTCACTTCAATTGATTTTTCGAATCGTTAAGCCTGTAACTTTGCTTATTACCAATTGGTAAGGCTTTTGAGAATTAATGACAAGTTATTTTTAAAATGTATTCGTGTATTATAGTCGGTCTTATTAATTTTATATACCTAAAAATTACTTTTTAATGATAATTAAAAATCAAGTCATAGGCAACCTTAAATTGAATGAAGAAAGATTATTCTCCAAAACAATTTTTAAAAAGGAATTTTTATCTCGTATCTCTATATCAATAAAACAAAATTAAACCATCTATTTGTAGTGGAAATTATGTTTTAATATTATCAGCAAATAAAAAATTTATCTGATCTATGTTTTGATTTGTGAGTGTATGTTTGCGTATTACAAAATTTTATGAAACGCTTACATTATTATTTTTCAAAGGTATGCATTTTTATCTCCTATATTGTTTACAAATGCTTTAATGCCAAAAAGAACGTTTACAATGCTCAATTTTTTTTTTCATTTTGAGCTCTTTACATATTCTGTTTATGCCATTTTGGGGTTTTATCTATACCTCAATATAAAAATCTTCACCTTTAAATAATTCTTCTGATTCATCATCAGACATACATTGTTCAAATTCACTGTTGATACAATTCACTTAATCTTCTCATTATTGAGGTATTGAAGTACGGCAGTGGCGTAACGGAGAATATTAGGGTCCCCTACAAAGTCAAGTTTGGTGCCCCAAGACGTACCGTACAAAGGTCAGTCAGTGAGGCTTAGCGTCAGTGAGGCTTCGGGTCTCCTAGAATCCTGCCCGTCGCGATGAGGGGATGTATGTTACTCCATTGAAGTACGGACGTATTGGAGTAAAACCACAAATTCCTACGTTTCAAAGAAGCAGCATGTTTAACAGTCTCAGTTGAGACTATTTTTCGAATTTTTGAGGTCATATAAATTTTTGGTGCACAATTTCAAATTTCTTTAAAGCCCACTTCTCTGGATTATTGATCTCAGATTCCTTCTCGCATTTCTAGCATTTTGATAACACAACCATAGCTTTTTGCAAGTAACGAAATATTTTATAACAGATTCGCCACATTTCGATCCTTT
Organism: Trichonephila clavata; assembly: GCA_019973975.1. NCBI lineage: Eukaryota > Metazoa > Arthropoda > Arachnida > Araneae > Nephilidae > Trichonephila > Trichonephila clavata. The sequence goes on along the minus strand of BMAO01001560.1, from coordinate 24,898 downwards.
GATATTTAAAAGTTCACTCTCTAGCAGACTTTTCTTTCTTAGAATTCCTTTCAAGAGATTTTCAGGGGGAAAAATATTACATTAGCAAAAATTCCTCGATTGCAACACAGCAAAAGTTTTTTAAAAAACAAAATTTAAAAAGAAAAAATGGTAATAAATTGAAATATTCAATTAGAGTATTCTTAATTCTGTAGTACTGTTTTTCGAAGTTCCTCATCTTTAAATAAATTCGTCTATCTCTGTTTCAAAAATAAATAAAAGTTAAATCCCCCTCCCCGTAACAGAGGAGGATGGAAAAATCATCAGTTTTAAGTAAATTTTAGCTTGTTAAATATGAAATAATTTAAATCTTCAAAGCCTATATTCAAATTTGGAATTCATTATTATACAGTTTATGTACGAAAGATGACTACTCAAAAATAGTTATTTTATAATTATACAAAATTTAAATATATTTTTTAAAGAAATTAAAAAAAGAACAATAAAATAATTCAATTAAGAACGTTTAATCAAAAAATTTCCAACTGAATCTCTCAAGTTTCCGTTGAGGTTCCGCATTCGATGTTGCGGAAATCAACTGGAAACTTCCGCACTGCTTTATCAAAAAAAGTGCAGTATTAATTGGACAATGAAACAAAGGTTACCAAGTTCATCAAAATCATGTTATGAGAAACGCTATCCGTTCGAAAAGAATGAATACTTTCTTCATTTTAAGTTCAATTGTTACTTAATACCACAACTAAAACTTTATAACGGGCGTCGTTGCTGTCACCATTGTAATGCGATGCTGTCTGAGAAGATATACAGATTTTCAGCTGGTAATTTGTGAATCTGATTACCGCGATGCATTTTCTGGTTGTTCGTTCCTGGCCGACTCGAAGGTCCATTTAACAAAACGCCTGGCAGTTTTAAACAACGATCAGATGACGAGATGGACACCTGAGCTGGCACCCTTTTTCTTCAAACTTCTACATCAGGTCAGCTGGAGGTTGATGGAGCCTACAGTAAATTAACAACAAATCAGAACTCGTAAAAACGCCTACTTCGAGAGATGAAGGTTCTTTGGCAGAAGAATTCTGTTCCGTGCTATTATTGTTGTACTAATATGGATAAATGGTGAGTTATAGTATGAATTGCAAAGATTTATTTCAAATAACAAATTTTTATGACATTCTTTACAGTATAAATTATTATCAGTAAATATAAGAGTCATATGAATATTCTCACAAAATGAATATTTTATCCTCAAAAAAAAGATAATATTTGTAATTTTTAAAGGGAAAGTTACATTATATTTCAAAGATCTCGCTTTCTTTTATTTGCTGATCTATTTGCTCATTATTAAAACTATATTATTGCATTTTTAGAGAAAAATGCTTAGAGCTGTATAAATGATTAGTATTTCATAATTTTTCCTATAACTTTTTCATACCTCTTTTGTATTTACTTTATTACTCTAAATTAGTTTTATTTGATAAATGACTGTACATAGTTTTTTTAATCAATGCATTAAAAATTATTTTCGGTTTCTATTATAAGAAAAAAATTAATTGTGCAGTTGCAGGAATTATTGCATATTTGTAAGTGTATTGAAATTTTACTTTTCTTAGGAAAAACGACATAACTTTAAAGATGTACTTCGAAAATTGATTCCAAGTCAGTGAATGTGATGTGTATCTAAAATATATATTGTTATATAATTAAATATCTCACAAATTTCATTTGATTTAAATTTTTAAACTGTGCACTTTTATCCAATTGTTAAAACAGCGTATAAAACTAAATTGAATAAATATGTAAAATACTAATTTTTTAAAACTTGAAACTTAAATAGCATTCTGAATCCATAGCAATTATTCCTCAAAATGCCTTGTACACATGAGTTTCTAAATTCAAAATGTTGACTAACATAGATGAAATTTTATATTTTAAAATTTCAAACAATAGACCATCTTGAAATGATAAATTATATATAACACAAAATAATTTTTTTAAATTTGCTTGCGAATAGTTCTATTGTGCTAAGTTAACCCGACAGTCATTCAAACGAAAAAATTCTGGCGAAAAATCAAAAATCCTTTAAAATCTTAAGATATATTTTAGTTGTTAAATATTAATTTATTGAAAGTTTTCGTTTAAGAACGTGTCTTATAAAATTTGATTGATATACTGGCATAAAGTGTAGATTAACCATACAGAAGTTTTTTTATATGGATAACTATCAAGGACTGATCCCGGTTCAAAAAATATTTGGTGAAAACAGTTAATCCGTTTAAAAGTGTAATAATTGGTTTCTAAAACAGCAATACTAATTTCAAATTCCGGAGTTACATTAATAGTTTAGCCTATAACCCTGGCAGTAAAAACTATACCGAAAAAAATTCTAAAAAAAAAAGTTAATCATAAGACATCTGGAGGGTGATCATGGTCATGTTCTTTAACGGGTTATTTCCCATGTTCGAGTCCCGATTTCATAAGAAACTTTTCCTGATGAGTAAATGGAGATTGATAGCAAGTTTCATTTTAAAAATGCTGCAAAATCCTTGCGCACATCTATAGAAGTTACAAGGGTGAGAGGACTGCTAAAAAAATGGCCTTTTTTTTTATCATGGCTATAATCACTCAGTGGACATGGCTGCTAGATTCGTGATTGGAAACTAGTATGTTTCGGTCAAACTGCGTGTTCGAACCCTGATTCCTTAGAGGGGTCTGATACACATTGAATCTTCCAAGTCTTGAAGTTCTCACTTATACGTAATGAGGAAGTTTGGAGAGGAAGTCGTGTGCGCGCCAGCTCTGGTGTGCAGTCTTCGTCATTTGGCCATGGTTCAAAATTACGAGGTGGCCGCGGCAACCTAACGGTCATGATCACGAACTCATGGTCAGCGTTTCATAAATTCGAGTCCTGATGCCATTGAAAATCCGCCTTGAAGAGGGGCAGATGCACGTTAAATCTTTCCTGGCTCAATGTCCTCATGTTGACGTGGTATGGAAGTCAAAGGAAGTTGCTGGCTTAGGTGTCGCTCTCGTCACTTAGCCGAGATTCAAAATCACGAGGCTCGTCACCACCCACGTAGCTAGTCCTGAGTGGGCCCTGTATCAAAATTCCTTGGAGGCCCTTTTTGGTGGGCTCTCAACATTTTACGATTTTTTCTTACACATTTTGGGGGCCCTGAAGCTTAGGGTCCCATATCCTTGATACGGCGGTAGCTACGTCCCTGCTCTTGTTTCTTCTAAGTGAGACACTGTTAATCAGTTATCATTTGACTATGATTCAATCTACGGTTGCCGAGGGGTCGTAGTGTTTGACATTAATTCAAAATTACATCTTTTGTCAAAAACTATCATATTGAAGATGGTAGTTTAACATCGCCTTAATTAACGATGAGATTGACACCTCACTCATCAAAATTCTACAAAAAAGATAATTTTATACTTTGCAGTATTGGTTATTTTATAAGAGGAATTTTAGTGATATCTGGAAATTAAAAATTTTAATGAAAATAAGGAAATATCTTAAAAAATTGTTCATCATGCAATTTTTTGGTCAAAGAAAACTTATCGCATGTACGTTGCTAAATGCCGTAAATAAACATCGTAAAGTGAGGTTTCCAAGTCCTTGTGGAAATAAGATATGGAAGTTTAAAAAGTCGGACATCTTCTCGAATTTCATCCTGCCTCTGCAACTTCGTAATTTTCTATAACGAAATTATATAAAATACTTTAGGGCTTTTCTCCTGCAAGAATTTAAATCGGGAATGGAGGATTCCTATCTTTTGAATTAGCTTTACAGGAAGAAATCGCACATTTTATTGCGACATATTTTCACTCATTCTAACGCTAAATCTACTTAAGGATTAATTTTGATTATATTTTTCCTTTGTTTAAAATGTGTTGCCCAAATTGTAAGCTTGAATTTTCATTCATCAAAAAGTGTCGTTTGGGATATTATGGGCTAGTATAAAAAAAATTCATCTGGGCCTCATAATTTTTCATGTGTGTGAAATGGGAAATAGCATTACAAATACCCGTTCCTCACTTGAATGCTATTAAAGTTTATACAATATTTATATATAGCACCATTATCTCGTATGTAACTTTATTCAGTGGCACGACAACCCCAGGTGGGCCTGATCTGCTCAAGAAACCTTCCGTAAGTCAATGATATAAAAACATCTGAGTTTACGTCTGCCTCTAGGGTGAGTCCTCATAGGCATAGCATAAAAAATTCGTTGTGAACTACCCATCTTCTCCTTCATCCGGATTAGATGGACAGCCCATTTAACTCTTTGAATTTTCATAAAATTTGTCTTGTTTCCTAAAGATCTCATAAAATTCTATATAGAATTTTATGAGAAGTTCAATGAATCTGTGTTCCACCAAAAATACTGTGGCAGTGGTAGCCTAGTGATCAAGGAAACGCACTCGTGGTAGGCGTGTCATGAATTCGAGCCTAGCACCGCTGAAGACCAGCCGTGCAGGGGGGGGGGGGCAATGCATGTTAAGTATGCTGAGGCTCAAATGTCCTTCCTTTGGTGTGGTGTGAAAGTTAGAAGTAGTGCCTGCTCAGGTTTCGTCCACGTCACTTGACCATGGCTTACAATTACAAGGTCCGTTTCCATAAGCCCTCGTGTAGCTGAATAATGCAGCGTTAATATTTACTCGTTCCTTCCACCAAAAAATACTTTTCAGTATCTTTCTTTCAACAAATCAAAGAGCTTCCTTTATAATTTTAAAACAACTTGATTCAAATCAATTAACCAATCAGTTTAAATTGTTTATTGAAACTGGTGTCAAATAATTGTAGTAGAGAAACCATAAAATAGAACTTGATTAAATCAAAACAGAATCTAATTCTTTTATTCCGCCACAGCCTGTTCCTTTATAAATAAACTAAATAAAATGTATTCCCAAAATAATTTAATATTGAATAACATTGTGAATAAATATAAGTAGGCAATAAAATAAAAATTAAATCACGAGGGGCTTGATCAATAGTGCTGTAACAAATTCACCACAAATCGTTATCTTCTCCAATTAGGCGTTAACTTTGCTGTCTAAGGCAAATAGAATGGAAAAATTCAATTGTGTGTGTGTGGTGGGGCGCAAATCTCGCCACAACGGGCACTTTAAGCTGTGAGACACAACATCCACATAAAGTTATTTTTTAGTTTATACAAATTTTTCTGGTTTACTACAAAAACCCGCGCTGAAAAATTTGAGTTCGATATGCGCATCAAGAAGCTTGCATTATTGATTTTTTTTACATTATGGTGAATCCAAAATTACTTTAATTTAGCTTTAGCTTATACTTGATACAAAATATTTTATTGTAGTTTTCCAACACGGAACACTGCCCCACCCTTAACGAAATCATTTTCATTGCAATATTATTTTAAAACTTCGGGAGTGGCAATAGTCGAAAGTTGAAACCCTCACAAGTTTAATGCACCCAAATCAATTTTTAGATTAAGTAGCAAATTAGAGTCCTTAACTCTCCTAAAGAATTATTTTTTGGAATAGGAGGGAGAGAGAAGAGTTTGTGTGCTCTCTCTCGCATTATATACGTAAGTCAAACTGAAATTTAAGTCTGTATTTAGCGTAAGAGAACAGTAGAGAAATTAAGGTCCTCGTCACCTGACTGTGAGATTCAAAATTACAAGGTCTGCAGCCAACAGGTCTTAAGACCGACATTAATTCAATATGTAGAAAAGTTTTAAATATAAACTTTTCCGTATTTAGTTATAAAATATATTTTACTGATAAAATGAACTAAAATCAATATTTTTCTCTTTCAGTATGCACGAGGCATGTGTCCTGCCAATCCGATGTTACTGCTCAAATGCAGAAAGTGAAGCAAAAGATTCTAAACAATTATGACAAATACATTCGACCTACAAATGGAACAAATACTACAGAAATCCATACAGCATTTATTCCACGTCAAATCATAGCTTTGGTTAGATACTTTTTTTAGGATTTTTTTTCGATGTTAATAGAGTAATATTATAACGTGGATGCCACATTTGAAATATGTACTTAATGTTTCATATAGCAAAATTAATGCTTCATTAACGTAACCGTAATTAAATGGCTTTCGCTTCGTTTAAAAAAATAATTATTTATAATTTAAAATATGAGAATCTTAAAGAAATTAAATTCTCTATATTTAGTACTTGTTTAAAACATCCCGATGCATTTACGTTACTAACCCAAACAAAATATTTTTAAAAATTGTGATGATTTTTTTTTATTAAAAAATGTTTTGTTAGTATAATACCATAGAATCCAGCGTGTAACGCGCACCTATACTTCCAAGTAGCATTTTTAGTTTTTCAGTATATTCATTGTATTACGCGAACCCTCTTTTTTACGAAGAAACCTGAAATATATGTATGCTATGCTCTTATGTTTTGAAGTTACTTATTTGAGGTATTATCCTAGGCTTTTGAACATATTTAAGAACTACAAGCCTTTAAGTCCATATAAGGTATGTCACATTTCTTTTAAATAAACAGTATTTCGATACATGTAGAAGCAGGAGTGTAGCTACCACCGTATCAATGATACGGGGTCCCCAAGTTATAGGGGCTCCAAAATGCGTAAGATACCGTGTGGAATTCTGAATTCTTCTACGTCAGTGTGTAGAAGTATAATTTTTTTCAATGCTCATCTCTCTTTATTTTTTAAAGCTATCATTTTTATACCCGGCGTATGTGACGCTCACCCGTATGTTTCGATGGTGTTTTTAAGTTAAAAGTGCGCGTATACGCCGGATTTTTCGATAATTATGAATGAGTCGATAAGGCTTTATCACCCTCACAAAATTGTGCGTGATAAATCTATATTTTTCATTTCCTGAAATACCATTTAGTCTAGAGCAAGTTACACATGTAGCTTCCTTTTTCCAACTAAGGTTTCCCGTAGAATCCAAATTAAGTCAAAATATGACTAAATGCAAGTAAAATTCTTTCCATGGGGCTCCTTAGAAACCGTCACGATTCCTCAGAACGACTCAGTCTCTTTGGGAGAACCTCTCTTATCAAAATTAAATTTAAAATTTGTGTTTATTTTGAGAATTATAGTTGTGTGTGTGAATATTTGAATGTTATCTTTTTCTTTTTGCCACAATTATTCATTAAACTAAAAAGATCAATTTTGAAAAATCTGCCAGGGCTACTTCTATTTAACCGGTTAGTTGAATTATAAATTAAGAAATTTAGTACAAAAATATACATAAATTATTCCTAGAAGTTAGTCATATTTGGAGAACTATCTATTCGCGGCGTTGTTTTTAAAACAATTAATGGTCATTAAATGTGCGTAAGTGTAAAGATTTTCTGAAATATCTTCGACCTTAAATCAAGATCGCATTATAGGGAGTCTGAGGCTTAAATGTTCTGTCACTCTTTCTAGAAACATTTCTTTTTTTTCTTTTTTTAAATGTTTTTCTGCCTTAAATTATTCGATGTCTAGTAAAATTTACAGATTTGTGGCCTTTCTAGGAATAAGTTCTTCAAAAAAACTTTCATTTTACAATTCATAATTTTATTCAAAAATATATAAATTATATATATATAATTTAAGCTGTACAGTAAAATATTTTCAGGAATTACCATTTTTTGTATGTATAAAATCTGAAATGTTATAAAATGAAAACTAATAATAAACATTTTGCTTGGCCTCAAATGCTAGTTCGGTTAAAAAAAATTCCTTTTTTGAATACGAAAAGAAAAATACTTGTTTTTGAGCAAACAGGATATTTTTGCTTGGCATTTTTTTGAAAGGAAATTTGCTTCTTGACCTTGAAATTTGTTTAGTCCTAGTTTTGGTTTGCACTTTTCCTTTTGAGTGATCAACAGCTGCGTTCAATTGCCTGGTATTTCTTTTAATGGATTGTTTGGCAAATGGAATGTATTAGCTTCTTCGTTGACAGCTTCACTATCATTTGAGTGTTCGAAGGATTTGATTATTATAATTGTTTAGAAAGGAAATTGATAATAACAACAACAACAACAACAAAAACGATAACCGTATAATGTAATTAATTTTAACAAACATAATTTATACTAAGTTTTATTTTCAAATTTAATTTCAGTTCCCTGAACTTGCAATACATGGGTAAACCTTTCCTAATGTTAATTGCATTTTCTTTGTTTGAGAAATTAGGATTTTTTTCTTACTATGTATTCCATTACTTAAATCAAGCAGCGTTTATTCACTGTTTTAGGGCGAATATTAATTTAATGAAAGTTTAGCTTCATTAAACTTTTTCAGACTGGTTTTCAATCATGTGTATATGAATAAAACTGACACTGAAATGAACAAAGAACAAATTGGTTGCTATAATATTTACTGATTATTTATATAATATAATGCAAAACTAAAACATATATAGTATGTTTTGCTCTTTAATTAAAAAACTTCAATTTAATTATTTCTAGTAATTTGCACATTTTTTTCAATGGCTCAACAGCCTTGGTGAGCCCTGCCTTCTCCAGAAGCTTTCTCCAGGCATCTCTACTTTTGGTAACTGTTTCCAGTTTTTGACCTCTAAAATGTTTAGTTCTTTTACGACACAGTCAATCCATCTTAACGGGTCTGCCCGAGGTCTATTTCTCAAGGGTTTTGCCAGAAAGATTTTCTTGCAGCAACAATCTTCATTCTAGCCAGATGACTAGCTCATTTAAGTCTCTGTAATTTGACAATTTGACAATATCAGGTTGTTTGTAAATTTTATAGAGTTATAAGTTAATCTTCTCCATGATCCATTCACTTGCATCCCACCAAGAATACAGCGTAAGATCTTTCTCTCGAAAATTCCCAAAGCTCTTCATCACGTAAAGTCAATAACCAAGTCTCTGATGCATAAATCGGGACAGATCTTATAACAATTTGTAAAGAAGCAATTTTTGTTCTCATTTGAGAAAACTGGATTTTAAATAAGTCTAATTTGCACACTACTAGATAAAAATTGAGACATAGATTTTTTTTTATTAAGGAATAGAGTATTAGTGAGAGCGAGATACGTTCAAAAATTTAGACTTAAAATTGTATCAGTGTTTTGATTAATCATTTCAAATATTTTTTTCTAATACCAAATTACAATCTTTATTCTCATAAATAAAGGGAAATTTCTTAAGTTCCTTAAAATTGTTTCTTATACATGTAACAGAGAGGGTGGTGTCTAGGGGTATGTTGAATGAAAGAGAGACGTTAAAGTTTTAGGATATTTAATGACATCTACAGGTTGTTAAACCTGACTAGGCGCGCGCTGCTGGGGAAGAGTAAGTCTACTCCTTCTCCCGCTTACATCCGGGGGTTTACAGAGAGTGGCGCTGGTGTCGCCTGAGCGTATACAACACTCGTCCATCCTGATGTGGTCGGTCCCCGACCAGGCTGGAAAATATGCAAGTAAAAATTATACAAATACTACAACTGAAAAGAAAAAAAAAGATTAAACAAATTTTTAAAGTTCAAATTTCCTTGAGTATATAGAGGAAAAAAAATAGAGTCATTAGAGTTCTGGAAAGAAAAGTCTTAGGGATTATCCCATGGTTTCATCAGATCAGCAGATGTGGACGTCAAATTTGGGCCTTCTTGTCTTCCTATTTTCTTTACATCGTACCTCTCGTTTGGACGAACTTTCACTACTTCATATGGGCCAAAATATTTTGGTCGCAATTTCACACCTACTCCAAACTGGGTTTTCTTGATTGCAATTCTGTCACCTTCTTTGTATTTTCTTGCTTCTTTGCGATGTTTATTGTAGTGTAGTCTACTTTGTTCTTGTAATTTCAGGATATTGGATTTGGCATCTTCTCTCATTTGTTGCTTATTCTGTAAAGATAATTGGAATTTTCTTCCTCGAGAATGGCTTTGATTTTTATGTCATCTTTATTTTTCATTTTGACGCCTGTTAAAAGTTCAAATGGTGTATATTTGGTGGCTATGGAAACAGTGCTGTTAATTATTCGTTGAAACTGATGATACGTGTTTATACCATTTATTGGGATCTTCAAGTGAAAGCTTTGTTAGGACTGGTATTAACGTTGCATGAATTTTTTCTACCTGACCGTTCCCACGCGGTACACCTGTTGTGATTGAAATAAACTCGATATCTTCATCCTGACAAAATTTCTGAAATTCTGTAGAAGTGAATGCTGTTCCTTTGTCTGAAATTATTCGTCTGGGACTTCCAAAGGTTACTTGTTGTAATTTTAATTTGTCTAAAGCATCGTTAGCTGAAGGAGACTTTACAGGATAAACCCACAAAAATTTGGTGAAAGCGTCGATGACAGTAAAGATATATTTGTAATTTTTGTTGGAACTTGGGAGTGGACCCAAAAAGTCAATATGGTAGGTATCAAGTGGAATATCACCTTTTGGTATGGGATGTAGAAATCCTTCTCGTTTGCCAAATTTTTTGGATGAAAGAATGCAGGAATACAATTTGCAATAACATTTTCTACAGTCTTACGCATATTTGGGAAAAAAATTGTTGTTTGACTAAAATTTCAGTTTTGTTGATGCCGAAATGTCCTTTAGAATGTTCAAGTTGTACGATTTGTTTTTGCATTTCAAGTGGAACGACTAGAAGTTCTTGGTCGTTGACAATTTTGTACAGCACATCGTTTTTTAATGTATAATCAGAGGCTAAAGATGATTGTAATAATTGTTTGATACTGGATGTAAACTCATCATTAATTTGTGCTTTTTTAATTTTTTGTGTTGTCTCGTTGTATTGTATGAGCATGACGGGATAACGACTGAGCGCGTCAAACATGTTGCATTTGTTTACGACTCATATAGTGTATTGGATGAAAGTTCTGATTTGAGTCCATTTGTAGAAGTATAGCACCAAACCCTTTCGCACTGGCATCGCAGTGTATTTGTAATGGAGCGTTTTGCTGATAAAGATGTAATACAGGTTCCTGAGACAAAATTTGCTTCAAAGAGAGAAAAGCTTGTTTTTGTATAGGACCAAAGGTGAATGGAACTTTGTCTCGTAAAAGATCGACTTAAAGGTCGTGCGATTGATGCCATAGTCCTTAATAAATTTTCTAAAATAGCCTGTTAGTCCTAAAAATGATTGGACATGCCGAGGTTTTTAGGTGTTTGGAAATTCATGACTGCATTTGTTTTAGCTGTTGAAGGACGAATAGTGCCTTCTTCAATAATATGGCCAAGAAAAGTTAATTTCCGCTGAAGAAAATTACACTTTTTAAAATTAAACTCTAAACCATAAGTAGCAGCAACATCAAATACTTTTTTAAGCTTTGCAATCCCTTCACATTCAGAATTTGCCGGAATTAAAATGTCGTCCATGTATATAATAACAGTGTTGTCTTTTAAGAGATCTTTAAACACAATTTGAATGTATTTTTGAAATAGTGAGGGAGAATTACACAAACCAAAAGGAACTCTATTAAATTGGTATTGACCATTATGTGTTATGAAACTGGTGTATTTACGGCTATCAGGATCAATTTTGATGTGAAAAAAACTGTTTTTTAAGTCCAGATTTGAAAAGAGTATCGCTCCATGGAGTTGATCAAAAATGTCTTCAATGAGGGGTAGTGGAAATCTTTGTTTAATTGTTTTAGAATTAAGAGCACGAAAATCAACACAGAGTCTAGTTGACTGGTCTTTTTTCTTGACAAGAACTAAAGGTGCGGCAAAATTAGATGAACTTGGGGAAATTATTCCATCAGACAGCCATTGCTCAATTTGGTTTTCGACGATAATTTTTTCCGCTTGACTTAATCTTTTAGGACGTAACGCGATGGGTGTGTCATCAGAAAGGATAATTTGCATCTGTAAGTTTGTATCTTTAATTTTATTTGGTTTGTAAGATTGGATAAGGTTTTCGACTTCGCGACGCGTATCAACGTTCAAAATATGCGATAAATCTACTTGAGGATAAATTACATTTAAATTTGATAAATAACAATTCTCATTTTGAAAAAGCAAAGAGAGAGATTCGTTTTTATTATTAACTGATAAAGAATTACAATCGCTAATTTTAAATTCAGAAAAAGGTTTGTTTACGTTAGCTTCGCGCTGAAAATCAGTTATATAACATGTTTGATCGGATTTGGGCTGTGACGTCAGTTCATATTTCTTATTTTCTTTTCTATCAAATAATTTCTGTTGTGGAGAGTTTAACGATTCATTTTTATTCATTGGGTGTTTTACATTACTCGCGCTGTGAATGTTTGGAAATGGATTTGAGCCATTTGGCCTTGAACCTTCGCCGGAATGATTTGGGATAGTTTGCGGTGCAAAAGAATGCAAGCTCGACATATTTTGGCTAGCGAAATTATTTTGTCTATCATTTTTGTTTTTAGGCGAAAGAATGTTCTTAGAATGAGAGGAAGTAGGATTTTTTTCTGAAATCCGTGCATTTTCTTTTTCTGCTTTATTTAAATCATCAAAAATATTAGGTGGAACTATTAAATCACAATACAATTTATTACAGACAGCTGCAGTTACTATTATCGGGTTTTCACGAAAACTTGGAAGAGCTAATTTAATTTTAGTAAGTTCAGCTTGAATTTCATTTCCGAAAGCACATGTTAATTGAACAGTTCCTAAAGATTTTGTTTCGGGTGGAATGAGGGAGGATTTCACACACACAATATTCGCTCCTGAATCGATTAAAGTTTTCACGATTTTATCGTTAACAAAAATATTTTCGTATTGCAATTCATGTAAGGATTCATTAAACATTTTACCTTCGACTTTACAAACAGGACCGTGATTTGAATTAGGTCTAGAATTGAAATGAGTTTCGTTTCTGTGAGAACTACGACGCGGATTATTTGTTGAAGTGTTTGGTGAATAATTTGTGAAATTTTTATCACGAGAGTTGTAGCGATTAAAGCCCTGAGACGAGTTATATTTTTGTTTTTTGCTGTCATACGGCGGTTGATGGTGTGTGTTGTCGGAATACGACTTTCGCTTTGCTACGAAGAAAACATCGCATTCCCTAGCCAATTTAGTAGGCTTAAACCAAGATTCGTTTTGGCGTATCGCGATATGTTGTTGCGTTTCTCGATCGAGGGTGGAAAATAATTTGTCGGCTATCATTAACTCACACAAAGTTTTAAAATCATTCGCATTACGAAGTTTACAATAATATTCAAAAGAACTTGTTAGTCGTGACGAAAACTGTACGTGCGATTCGTTTGGCAATCGTTGGGCCCTACGGAAATTAATTAAGCATTCTTGTGGGGTTGGTTGGAATTCTCGTAAAATAATGTGTTTAACTTTCTCGTAATCTTGAAGTTCGTTTTCGGGGATATAAAGTAAAATACTGTTAGCTTTTTCACCGAGAATATTAATTAAGATCTCTGATTTTAATTCCTGTGGAACATTTTTGGTTGTAAACGCACGTTCAAGTGAATGAAAAAATAAATTATAATTTTCAGGTTTAGAAGGAACTGGCATACTAAGGTCTTAACGGATTTAATGAGACTTTCTAAAAGGTTAGTTGACGGTGTTTCGAATGTTGCAGTAGTATTGTTTGAATTATTAGAATTTATAGCGGAGTTTATTTTCGCGAGTTCAATTTCTTTTTGAAGTTGAATGATTTTTTGGGCCGTTTGCTCGGCTTCTTTTTTCACTAGTTCTGCTTGTTTTTTTTCTGATTCTGCTTGTTTTTTTTCTAGTTCTGACTCTTTTCGTTCCTCGACGAGTAAATTAAGCATATCCTTAACGAATTCAGGTTCGTTTTTGAAAGTGTCAGTTTGTTCGATAAGTGCTTTTAAATTCACAAGCGTAGCATTTTCTGGGACAGTAACACCTAGTTCTTTAGCGGCGGTTATTAGATCTTCTTTCTTAGTATTTCGATACATGCTGAGTAAAAAAGGTTTGATCCTACCTGATTTGACGATTTCACGGCGATGACTGTAGTTACGAAGCAGATGGAGTTTACACTCTTGATGCGATGAATAGGCGGGGAAATTGGCCTTTTTGTTTCACTGGACCACTTGGACGATGCCGAAGAGACTTATTGGTTGAGTCTTAAGCTTTGGTTTGGCTTTGGCGAAGGAGACGGTAGTATAGGTCTCAGAGCGGAGGATTGGCTCTTAGTAGGCGTCGGAGGAATTCGATGATCAATCATTCGCCATTGTGTTGGGCGATTTCGATGAGCGCCGTTTATTTTGGGCGACTTTTGATTTTAACACGGGTTCAAAAACCATTAAGGTTGCGAGGTCGAGCCCTCATGTAACAGAGAGGGTGGTGTCTAGGGTATGTTGAATGAAAGAGAGACGTTAAAGTTTTAGGATATTTAATGACATCTACAGGTTGTTAAACCTGACTAGGCGCGCGCTGCTGGGGAAGAGTAAGTCTACCCTTCTCCCGCTTACATCCGGGGGTTTACTGAGAGTGGCGCTGGTGTCGCCTGAGCGTATACAACATATATAAATCAAGTACCACTTTTAAACATTAGAAGTCAAAATTATCATTTACCATTTGTAAAATTACATGTAAAAAAATTGTGCACATTTTGAAAGTCTTTAGTCGCTGCACTATTTTAGGTAAAATATATGATTTATCGAGAATTGAATTCCAAATATGGTAATAAATTAAAGCTTTAAAATTAAAATGTGTGCATAATAGAATATATTTGAGTCCTTATATGGAACACTAAGGTCCTGCTCACTCTTACATGATCAAAATAAAAATGTCATTTTTAAATCCATAATTCTTTTACAAAAAAAAAATAATTATTGTAAAATATTTGTGTGCTATCTGTTAGCACAACATTTGTTTTTCACAATTTGACTGTGGTATAAACCTATATCACAGACGTACGAATTTTTTTCCCTATGTATAACAAATAAGCATTTATATTGGTATTTGACCATTTTGTAGAAAATTTATCATTATATATTAGATTTGCTTTTCATCATTAGACTTATTTTTACATTTTAATATAAAAGTCTAAAATACTCATGTATATTGATATTATCCTGCTTATAAGTACTGAATTAATTTGTTGCATTGAGTTAGTTACAAATATTGACCCAAGAAGAGTACTTGGATCAATTGTACATTTATTGAGAATTAGGAACATGAAACCAAATATAGCTTTATGTATAGACATTTGATTCTATGTGATGTTGTTGCGATATACAGCCAATAACGGGAACGGTTCCTGCTCACGTTTGAACACATTAATAATAATAATAATATAATTTTTTAAAGTTCTTGATGTGTTTTTACTGGCGAAATTATTTGCAGTTTAATACATAAAAATTCCAAATTTTGGAATGGTATGAGTACTGATTTAGAATTTCTTATCAGAATCTTCTTTCTTATTCTTTGGATTGCTGATTTAGCACTTTGACAAACTTTGAAAAAATTTAATATTTTGCTCAAGTATAATTTGGAGAACTGAAAAGTTTCTTGAAATTTAGGATTGTCCTGGTAAAACAGTGCTATAATTAGTTAATTATCTTTCTTATGAGTAGTAGAAACAGTGATTTTGATTAGAATGGATCTCCATTTATTCATTATAAACTTTGGTAACTTGTTGATGTATAATAATGATTTTAAATTTTTATAATATTTTTTCATACGTTAAACTTCAGAGTGAGAATTCTGTATCTTTTTTCCCCTTTCTCTCTCTCATGTTTTTTTTATCTTCCATTTTTTAAAGTATAAATATAATTATACATAGAAGGACACTTTAGATACATATTAGCGATAATAAAATAACATATCAAAATGCATTTCTCCAAATAAGTGTTTAGTCTGCATGTACTAAACATACAATACCAGGTCAAGAGACCTAACCAGTAGAAATTGCGAATGAAAATTTTATGCAACTATTCATTTTTATATATATTGTATTGAATTTTTTATGTCTTATTTGAAATTCATTGTGTTGTAAAAATAAAATTCATTTTTATCAATAGATAAATGTTTATTATTAATCAAAAGTTTCACATTAACTTAATCCTATATGCTTAAAGAAGTGAATTGTTTAAAAAAATTTTACAAGTTTGATTTGTGTTTTGGAGTCCTCTATTGTTTATAGATAAATTATACTATCATTTTTATAAATTGTATGTAATTCAATAAGAAGAAAAATATATTTAAAACTGAGGATAATTGAATTGAATTTCTGAACATTATCACACCTTTTTCTGAAGAAACATTCCTTAATATTGCATAATAATTTTTAAAAAGTAGATCAACATGTTATAGGCACTTCATACAAAGACAATTTTAAAAAGTATTGAATTTGTTATTAAAAATTGTAGATTTTCTGCACCCAGTGCTGGAAATGAGCTTAAACTACCACTGTTTGAAACACAAAGCATTTATGCACAAAATAATAAGGATACTAACTTTAGCTATAGAAATCACCAGATTTGTAAACAATAACTTTTTCCAGTTTAAATTGGGGCAGTTTAGCAAGTTTGAGTTTTATTTCACAACTTTGAAGTACTAAAATATAGTACTACAGTATACTATCATGCGGTTAGGTGCATCATGGAAATATACAGTTTTATCTGCAATTCTTGAATTCAGAAGTCTAATTGCAGTGTTAGCTTCTTAGTTATGTAAAACTATTTTTAAAACAAAAATTAGCCTTGAAAATGATTTTAATTAAGTAACTATGAGAACTCAAAACATAATCAAGCAGAAATACTTTTAGTAATGAGAACTAAAATAATTGACCAATTCACACTGCAAGAGTTAATTATGCTCAAAAACATTTTTAATTCAATTTAAGAGTGGAAAACTGCTTTAAAATGAAACTGAAACCAAAACCTAAGCTCTTCAAATATCTTTAAAACTAATTTATCAGATCTGAAATTTGGTGGCAAGATTCTCAATGATATAGGCCACATAAAAATGCCAAAAAGTTCTTTTTGAAATTTTTAGGGTAGTGTGTGGCATTAAAATAGTATGATTTGTACCAATACATTGGGAAGTCATTAAAGATATGTTATAAAATACTAACATTTGGGAATTTAATAGTCTTAGTAATTATCACTTACGAGTGTTTGAATTTTTTTATAAATCATTGTCTCCTTGGGAAAAAATGAATCATACTAAAATATAGGATCAATTTTAGAAATTGTTTGAAACATACTAAATTATTTTCGTGAAAATCTTTACATATAGGAGCATACAAAATTTTTTGTTAGCTAGTTTAAATAAGTAATTCTAATTATTTAGCATGCATAATTTATCAACATTTAGTTTTAATGTTACATGATTATATAATATAAGTGAAGCATGTGAAAATTTTATTTTTGTAACTACGAAATTGATTGCAATCTAAAAAATGCATTTTCATATTCTATTGAAAGACTATAATTGAATTGCTTCATTATGAATAATCCAATAAAACTTAATCATTATTTCTAAAAATTATGTAATAACGTGTGATTTCTTTCTTTAACTTAATAGTGAAAGAGTAATTTCTTTTGTAAACTTAAATTTTCTAATACTCTTCATTGCTCACTCATGAAGAGTATTTTCTAAGATATATGCACAATTTTTATTTTTATTTTTGGTCAGTTTCAATCGTTATTTGCATTAATATGGATATATAAAGTTGAAACATTGTTATCGTATACTAATTTTTGAAACAATTGTTCTGTAAAAAATTCCCAAGACATAGTAAGATCTTTCGAAATATATGATGAATATGTAATCAAATAACATTTTTCAGCTTTGATTGTCTGACTTTACTTAGTAATTATCATTTTGAAAGGTTTGAAATTTCTTTTAGAAATGACTGTCTTCAAAGTTTAATAAAGAAATTACTCTTTCACTATTAAGTTAAAGAAAGAAATCACGTTATTAAATAATTTTTAGAAATAATGATTAAATTTTATTTTATTATTCTTTATTACAAATTATTTCTTATGAGTTATTGAATTGCATATAAATTGTCTAATAGATGTAAACCGAACAAATATTTCCACACAATTTTAAAAAAAATAAAACAATTATTAACGTTAAAAACTTTGATATCCTAACAATAATATTAAAATGGATTTTCAAGAACTGCAAAAAGGGAATTTTATATGAATATAAGAAAACAACAATTAAATTCACAGGCTATTTTTCAATAATTACGAGAAGTTTCTATGTAAAAAATATAAAATTGCTAAGATATAAATACCTTTGCTTACAAACAGGGAATTAATGTATCCATCTGCTCTCAAACAGGACACATTTTAGAATGTAAAAATAATATTGTTACGAGATCGGGGTTCCAGGATTTTATGTTATCAGTCTCAAAGGGCAAGACAATTCTTCAGGAAAAATGAAAATTTATTGTTTAAAAACAATCCTTAGAAATGCCAGAGAGACAGCAATAGAATTCGCTTAATAAATCCAAGGAGGTCTTCACATCACTCAGACAGAACTATCAGTGTCTATAAATACAAATAAGTATTGTATTAGCAATCTTTCGCCCAATTCCCACACAAAGGTCGAAGTTTTTAACTAATCGCTCCGACTGACTTTTCAGTAGTCAAAACAATTCTTTGTTTTGGCGAGCCACTCCCTATTTACAGTCTGCATGAATTTTTCTCGAAAAAATTCACTTACATCGTAAATTGTGATATTAGTAGATTTCTCCAATTTTCAGAAGCAATTTGTTTAATAGAGCGCTGCATAATTATTTAAATCACAATGTGGCTGGCACTAATAAAAATTAATTTCTAAACCTAAAAGTATACAAAAACACGAAGCCAAAGGATAGAAGTATATAAACTAAACTTAAATATAATAAATTCTATAAACTATATGTATATTTAGTCACTATACTTAAACTAAAATGCTAGAAAATATATTAGAAATATTTAAAGCATTAAAAAAAATTTAAATAGCATAAAATAATAATGTGAGCAAATTTTCAAAAGCGCGCAACCATAAGTGTAATATAATCCGCATTTATTTGTTTACGTATCGCAGGTTGATAATCACGTGATGGTAGTCAAGCAATTGCATCGCTCTCTTGTGATGAATTGACCCCATTATAAATATTATGCAGCAGGATATCAAGAATAAAAAATAACTTGAGAAAATAAACATTAAAAACAGCCACCAATTACAGATTTTGTAACAAAAAAACTGACGCTGTCTACAATGAAAGAAATTTTTCATTTAAAATGGTTTTTGGGGGGAAATATTTAGAATTTCTTTTCCTCTTCCACTATATTTTAAAATTGTGTGGAACATATCCCCAAATTTACCTTACGCCACATGAATTTTTTTAAATGATTTTTTTTATTTGCATGATTTCCTAAGGAACATATCTACAGTGTAAGAAAAAAAAAAGATTTTAGTGCAGTTTCTTATGAAGTGATCTGAATTAAGAATTATTTGTTTGTAAAACGAAACTGCTCATAAGCGGTCATTTTGTTTTTTTGGAACAAATTGGTACATATCAAGTGATTTTGACATGGAGCTTGATATATCATCATTACCGGAGGAGGTATAGCATTTAAAAAAAAAAGTTTTGGGAGCAAAAATTATGATATAATCTTTGTTTTACTTTCAGCGCAAAAAGAGGTGTTAGGAGAGGAATGGAGTTTTAAGAGAACTAACTTTTTGAAAAGTTTTAAACAAGAACTCTTCAAATGTTTGGCAAATGATTCGTCTTAAATGTGTATCGCTTTTTGCAATAAATATCTTACTAAAAATAACGATACTTAACAGCGTTTGTTTTGAAAAGTTGCCAAATTGACTAACGAATACCGGCTAAGTAGTTACTTATAAAAAATATCTAAAATGCAGCAGATATTGATTGCTAATTGATTACCAAAATAATAAATCTGTATCATTATTCATACTAAAAGAATTCGATTAATCCAATATACTCCATATTAATTTTAAATGTGTAAAACTTGGTGTTATCAAATTGGTTTCACTGTTTTAGGTGTAAAATAAGTGTTCCCTGGGCAAATCCAACTTTTTGGCTACCAAAATCTGTCGCCAAACTATAGGTAAAGATAGGTGCTCCGAGAGTAAGGAAGCAAAACCAAAGTAATGATGGGATCGAATTTCATCCTGGTATCTAGGTAAACATCACCCAATCCAAAGGGTCACCGATTTTACACTTTATTCAGCTTCATTTATTAATTTTAACTGCTGTTGTAGGGTCTCAAAGATTTTGCAATCTCTATCGATAATTATTCTACCCTGTAACTAAGCTTTCTCTTTTATGATATCTGCCTGCTCAGGATAGCAAGGCACATACAGGAATTGTTCATCATTCCTGAAATGTTAAATTTTAAATTCCTCATTTTTAGTTTCATAGTGTGACATACCATGCCAAAGAAGTTTTGCGATTATTTGAGCATCAGATAACACACTTTGCTAATATTATTCTGGTTTCTGTTGATGTATTAAATATTTTTGTTTTAATGTTTTATCATACAAAAAAAGCATCTTGTTTACTTGATACAAAAAGAAATTAGTGTACTTATATTTTAGTGTTACTGAATACAAATTTGCACTGCAAGAAATGCACCATAAATATCAAAAGACACGCATTTTATTTGAAAAAAAAACCTGGTACTTTTCTGTTTTGCCAGGGAAATCTTGCCATTGGCAACTGCACACAGTATTAACATAAAAAAAATGTTGTAAATGATAGTTCTCATTGGTTATTCATCTATTTTTGATGTATTATGAAAAAGACATTAGTAATAAGCAAAGATCATGATTTATTTTGAAAATGTGGTGGTAAAAGATTACCAGTGGGATTATTGTGATTGGTGTTGGTTGTATCATGTTTGGCAACTTTATCGTTTGCCCTGGCAAAGTACCAAAAATCCAATCATTCAGATTTGATGGAAAGTGGCACAATTTGCTTGGTGGAAATTTGTCTGCAGTGACATTTAGGGTACTAACGTATTATTGCAACAATCACCAAATCTATTAATAGCTCGTCAAGTTGGCAAACCCAGATTTTTTGTATGTGTGTATGTGCTGGGAATCGACAACCAGCTGCTTCGATTTATATTATGTTGCCTATAGGTGCGATAATATATAAGTACGATGTTAAATACCAAAATTAAATGTATGGTTGGTAATTTTAATGTTTTTGAAAGAAAAAATTTAGAAGTACTACTCAGTTAACTAGCCAGTCTAATTATCAACTGCTACTTTCTATGTATGGCTTTCAGTAAATTAGTAAAAACTAATTGTAAACATATTTTTAATTTTGTATATTTTAAGTGGCACAGTCAAAGTTGTTTGCTTGGTAAGATTTGTACTAAACTGGACTCTTGTAAAAATTTGTGCAGGGTGTTTTGTTGGGAACAAACAACATGTAAATCTGTAGGACTTCACAAATTAAATATATATTGAATGTACCCACAAAAAGTTTTTATTGACTGCTATGATGAAATTGACTTTTGTTATATTTTCAAATGACATATTTTGAAAATTTAAACATTGCATCTAACTTCTTATACTTTGTACTTATTTTTATTCCAAAGACTTTGCATTTTTGGATTCTGATAAGTGTAGCGGTATCATCTATATAAGAGCCAGTAACAACATCCATACTAAGGTAATTATTTTGGTATAGTGTTAAGTTACTCAATTTTGGATCCAAAGGTCCAGGGTTCGGTCCTACCGGATAAGTGCACCACTTTATTGGTGACTCTGGCTAAACTCGGGAAAAAGGCAACCTTCTGGTGCCATGTACCGCAAAAAGAGCAACCAAAAACTCATCAAACTTACTTGATGCAGCTAACTTGCCAGACTCACTTGGGGCAGCAAAACAAACTCGTCAGACTCACTCTCCTCTAATTACAGCAACAACTGTTCACGCAACATGCTCGCCGTAACAACTGTATCGTTTGTTTGCCTATCCACCGACTCGCTGTCGGGGGAGTGTGTAGCAGTAACATCTACCGTAATTTCGCACGTATAGTCCGCAGACACGATTTTATATAAAAAAAATTTCAAAAATCGTCAGATAGTCCGCGGACTATACGTCCGAAATTACGTTATTTTAATGCGGCAATATTAATGTATTTTAGAAACAAAGAACTAAGTATAAATAGAAAAAAAGTATTTCCTTACTAATATACCTTCAGAAATAAAACGCTAAATACAAATAAAAAACAGTGCTTACTAATTAATCATATATTAATTAATCACACATTCTACTACATTAACGAAAACCTTCAAAGTCCGATTCATCGGTATCAGAATTAAACACTTCTAATATATTTTCGGGAAGAGTGTCCGAAAGTTCATTTTCAGCATCACTATCTTCACTGTCAGTGATTTCCTTGCTTTCACTAACAATCCCCGCTTTTATAAATCCCGATCGGATTGTGGACACTTTAACACTTTTCCAGGATTTATCGACACATTCGACAACTTCAGTGTATGAAGCGCGTCTCATATTTCCTCCTTTTGTACAAGTATGTAAATCTTCCGACATCCAGTTCTCCCAGCAAGCACGTACGTGGGACTTGAAACTTGTTTTTTAAATTTCAACGATTTTAACCGTGAACAACCAGCGTATTATCCGCACTGGTGGATAGTCCGCAGCTTCAAAAATTCGCATTTTAAACACAGATAGTCCACGGACTATACGCGCAAAATTACGGTATATAAGATCCACACACACACACAGTAACAACATCCGTACTAAGGTGATCATTTTGTATAGTGGTTAAGTTACTCAGTTTCGGATCCGAAGGTCCCGAGTTCTGTCCTACCGGATGAGCGTGCCACTTCATAAGTAATAAGAAGGTTCTTTTACATAGTAAAAAAATGTTATCTTTTTTTTTTTATTCTAGAATGATGGTATCAAAATAAAATTGGACTTTTTCAAAATCAGATTGTTATATTTATAAAAGTCCCAATTATAAAGTCCAATAACCCATGTATGTTTATAGTGTGACGTGAATGCAACTCTCACTAACTCTCGCCTGTCATACACATAACTCTCCCTCACTATTGGGGAGAGTTACCTCATGTACCATACTTCTTTTGGAACAGTGCCATCTATTTCCTAAACAAAGTGTTAGCCTCGTTCATTTTAGTGCTATGCATGCCACTTATTGTAGCACAGGATTCAGCAACTTTTAAGCTGTTGTGTGTCAAACCAATCTACCAATATGATTCAGCGGGCCACACAGTAGGACATTTTTGAATGAATTCAATTTCTGCAATAATGCATGCACAGTTGGAGAATAGTGGTCAATAATATATTTACACCTTTATTATATATTAATTTTACATCATTTAAAGATTTTCTTAACATATAAATAAATAGCATAAAATTTAACTATTTTTTCAACAAAAATAAAAATAATTAAAATTGTACATATTTTTTATATTTTAAACATTTATTGAAATAAGAAACAGACAACATAAAATGTAAGTATTTCTTTTCCTTATAGTTAAATAAAAAGATAAATAAAAACTTTAATGCAAGACTTGTACTTGCATCATTCTGCTTTCATATTGCAAAATCAGGGGTATTATTCGTAACGTTCAATTCGACATGATTTTGAGCATTCAGTTGTTAAACAATTTCTTTGCAAGCATGAGGAAAAATTTCCTACTTGGATATGTAGTACTAAAAGCGGAAAGCTGAGAACATGCAATTTCTTCTCTATCAACACTTAATCTATTCTGCAAATGACATTCAGTAATTTACAAAATAGCTGTAAATATATCTTTAGACTTATCCTTCAGATTTTTTCGTAATTCTATAAATGTCCATAATTTTGAAGATGTTAATCAAGTAAGGTCCATCAAATTTACTTATTTCCATCCACTCAAAAATCGACAAATTTGTAAAGTAGTGCAGTGTGCCACTGAAAATTGTGGCA
This sequence comes from Trichonephila clavata, assembly GCA_019973975.1. Lineage (NCBI taxonomy): Eukaryota > Metazoa > Arthropoda > Arachnida > Araneae > Nephilidae > Trichonephila > Trichonephila clavata. Next base: position 1,049 of record BMAO01001560.1, on the reverse strand, counting down.
CACATGCTTCAGTTGCTGACCCCTGATATAGCATTTTTTTATATATAAGAAAGGTACCAAATTTTTTAAAGCCAATTTTTTACTTTAAGCAAAGATGACTAATTAGTTTTAATAACTGTTTGAAAAATCTCAGTGTAACTTATTTTCTAAATATATATATATATATATTCTCTATCCTTATTAAAAGTTTGAGTTATTAATGACTAATCAAATTTCTCTCAACCTCACAGGTTCTCATAAATATTTGGCTGAGAAATTTATAGCATACTTAGCTTTTAAAAATAAAATGACATTATTTTTCTATTTTTAAATAATGGGTTAAGAAAAATATATTTGTACATATTCATATTTTTATAATGATAACATGAAATGTTGCATATGAAAGAAAAATGTTTTTTTATGTGCACATAAGAATTATTATTAGCCAAACTGATTTTAAAATATTTAAAATTGTAAAGGTATAGTTCATAATGCTTTTTAAAATCACAGAATTCCAAACTTCATATTCATTAGTTCATGATAAACAGTTAAAATTTTTGTTCAATTTTTATAACTAATCTTAATGTTGTATTCTGAACAATACCAAAAGAAATTTAGAGGGAAAAAGTGAAAAGAAAAGTTATTTCAGGTACTAGAATTGAACTTTTAGCTTGTTTACTGAATGGTGAAAGAGAGAGAGAATTATAGATTAATAAACTATATATTCTATGAGAGGGGAAATATAATAATATAAACAAAGAAAAGGAAACTCGATTAGAAAAAAATGTTTAGTACTGGAACTCGTGTAAGTATGAGTATAATATATGTAGGATTGTTTTAGTGAAAATACAAAAATTTTGTAAAGATATTGGTGGAAAAATGGATGTCAATCACACCCCAATGCCCTAACTTGAAACAACCGATAATTTGTATAATTTTCTGTGTACTTATGCTTAAAATCCATGTTGAAATAAATGGAATGTAATTAAATATGTGAAAGCTACAACCTTATTATGAAAATTGACTAAATTATGCATGTTTCATTCATTTATATAGATTATTTATGAAAA
>BMAO01001559.1:0-126255 GCA_019973975.1 Trichonephila clavata | reverse complement strand
TGTAACATTATAAAAAAAACTCAATAACTTATAATTATTGATAGTCTTTAAATTATAAACTAATCTCTTAAATTATTAGCTAATTTTCGTTCTCATGGCAACTGATAAAAAATTGTTTGATAAAATATTTAAATTAAGTAAAACTATATTAAAAATATATTGATAAAACTCGCTACAATTCGTTACTTGACAACCTATGATTTTACGTTATGTCAACAACAAACATATGCCTGACCACAGGCTTCAAGTTGAAGTTTAACTTTTATTTTTAACCTAACTAATATTGAAAGAAAACTCATTACTCAAAAATTGACACGATAAAGCATTACATCAAGAGAATAATGCTATTGTGACCTCTCTTTCATTTCATAAGCAAAGTTTATAATTTGTTGAAAGTTATCGTAAATCAATATTAAAATTTATTATCAAAAGTTTAAAAAATTAAAAGACGAGCAATAGAAATTAGGTTAACCATTACAATTCAACTGATCGAGACATCGGTTTTTACTTATATATAGCGTAAGTTGTTTTTAATATCCTGTCTGAATTATATCTTTTATGAATATATGCTCAGTTTATAGAGTTACACTATAGTAAATATTCTGTACATTTACAATTTTCCTATAGATATCCATTGCACCTACCTAGAAATTTATTCGACTTCTTGTTGGTGCAATATATATCTACAAGACTTACATCTTTTTTTTAATGGTAGATGTCGAGAATTTATTTTTTATCATTGTATTCTCTTTCCCAAGATTAAGGTTGAATTTTGTTAACATACTTTCACTAACGCTTCACTGAAGCTTGATGAAAGATTTAAATAAAAAATAAAATATAACATCATTCTTAATCCGAACCTCTCATTGTTCCTCCAATTAAATATTAAGCATGATAGCTAAGCTGTATATCTCATTTTCATTTTTACACTACATTTGAAGACTTGACTCAGCGAGATTAAAGGAACAACAGAGCTAAGATTTATTCAAGCGATCTTTTTCTGGTTCAATATGATCTTGAATAATTAAATCTTGCCACCCGTCCGGTATAACGGTTAGTGACGCTGATCGCGCGCTGTGCCATTGGGCTTGGGTTTGAATCCCGGAGAAGGCATGGATGTTTGAAAATGTTTTGTGCCTTCGTGGCAGGGGGTACTCTAAATAGCCGTCAAGCCACTAGTCCTCTCGTGAGGTTGGTGGAAGGGGAAGAGAGTTGGAGGACATCTGACCACGCCCAGGGTGTTCTCCCTCAAAATTGGGGTGGGATGGAGCCATTGCTCTGTCACCTACATGGTGCTGAAAGCCACGGCTAACGATAGGCGTACATCTAGTCCTTTTCCGCGATGAATATCGTGGGCTTTGATCTGACTACGTCAGACAGGTGGCATTAGCAACAACACAATTAAGTTTTTACACATTGAATTGTGTAACTCTTTCATCAAAACATAACGCCTCCTCATATGCGATGTACATATAAAATAATGGGCTTTATTCATGTGACGTCAAAATCACATGCTAAAAGCAATCATGTATTTTCAGCTAATCAGTTTTTGACTTCACTGTTGCCAACTTTTTCCTTAAAAAGAAACTTTCTTAATTCTATATGTGTTAATATTTTTCAAAAATAATAACTCACATGGGTAAACAAAATTCTCTTGGTTTTAAAATACACGTCTAATATAATTTTTGAAAAAAAAGCTTTGTAAAAGTTTTTGAGAATTTAAATGCTTGAGTATCTTCACCCGGTTACGAAATTTGAAATTTTATTTAAGTTTAACTAGTAGAACAACAAGCACAAGTCTAATGTGAGTTTTAAGTTTCATGGAGAAAACATGCTTGTATTTATGTTATCGTTATGAATTTAATCAATTGGAGAGACGCGATCTAATGATAGCTGCATTAATAGGAATATCACATATTTTTTCAAAATTTTTTTAGTATATCAACAAATATTTGATTTTATAACTTTATAGATCTGTATACAGAACAATCTTTTTCAATGCTATGTAATACGCATCAAATTTTAAGGGAAAAACAGAGAAAAATATATTTGATAGAAACAATAATGTAATTCCTAGTTTTGCATTTTACTTATAAAAATTTTTTTTGAATAATATCTAAAATATTTTTTTAAAAATTTATTTCAATTTATTTAAATTTTTATAAAAAAAACTAAGTTTAATCCAAAAATTTTTACTACAAAAAATTCTGTTTATTTATTTGTAACATTATCTATTTCCCATGAAATTGCTTTTTATGATCACAGCATACATGTTTTAAAGTTTAAAAGTAAGCAATAAAAAAGTTGCACATTACTTCTTAAACATTTATTGATCAAAGTTAAAATATTTTCATATTAAATGCATTGTTGCGTTAATATACCTCTCGCATTAAAAAGGGATAATAATTCCGATTCTTATTAAGATGCTTATTATTTCATCTATTACTCGAGAAAAACAGCCCATCACAACGATATAAATCTTTCTGCATTTTATTCAATTTTGAAAGTTCTGGATAAAGTTTTCAAGCACACATAAATCAGATAATTAATTTTTATATCCAAATTGCTCATCGTTTTTCGTAACTTCGGAATTTTATGAGATAACGAAATCTATTTTCTTTGTGAAGCGGCTCACTGCAGACAGCATAACTAGACGGTGTAAACGTAGTGTGATTGCAATAAATAATTCTTGTAATGCAAGAAATGTACACCACAAAAATTTTGCTCGTCGAATAATATTCAAAATACATTCAAGCATATGTAAATATACGAATATTCGTATTTTTGAAAACTTCTTTTATATTCAAATGAGTTCTAAAAAATATGTTGAAAGTTTTGTGTTCTTCGATATATTTCCCTCATCGAATAAATTCTTATCCATTATGACAGTACCTTAGTAGAATAATTTTTTTTGGTTTCGTTACTAGATTATTTTAAATAAATTAATGAGTCAAAAATTAAAGGATATCTATCCATTCCAGATGCATAATCTACTCTAGTCTTCGTATTGCGTGAATATAAACTAAATTGATGAGGAAATGTAAATTAATCGGTACAGAGGCTATACTAATCCTTCAACTCCGGATCTTGCTTTTCAATTTGGATACTGTGTATCATTGAAGAAATCTAAATACTAGAGACTGGTGGATGTAAAAATTCGATGGGATCTAAATTGATATTTCTATCGCCGTCAATTCACATCGTAAAAGATAACATAAATTTTACCTACTTTATAAGATATCTTGGTTTCCTATAATATATCGAAATTCTAAAGTATTTTTTTTTCAGTTTTCAACCAGTGACGCTTTCAATATAAAATTTTTAAGGAAAGATATTGAATAGGCGAGAATGGTACTTTTACTAACTAGGTCCATGCTTTGTTTTTACAGTATGTCAAAAGTTTCAACTAATTTTGGTGACAAAATAATATATTTTTTCTTCGTTTAACTTATTTTTACTCATTTTCTTGTATTCTTAAAATGACTCATGCCTATGAAAATAATTTAAATTAAAATATAAAATTTCCTTCATTATGTACGTAATTTATTTTTAAACATATAATGATAATATTAATTCTGATTATATTCATCTAAATATGCGGTACTTTCGTATTATCGTAACCTATTAGCGACATTATATGAAACGAAGCACATGATTGCCAATTCAGCGCATACCACACATGCGAAATTGGAGGTGCCAACTTGGCGAGTTAGCTTGAATGTTGGCGATTGTTGCGATAATATTTAAGTACCACGTAGACATTTAAAAAACTTTTTTAAAGTATATTTTAATTCATTTTAAATATAAATAGTTTCGACATAAGAATTTCAACGGTCCCTAGGGTGTTTTTCCTTAAAACTAGGGTGGAACCGAGCAAAATCGTACTGTCACCTGCATGGTGCTCAAACCTAAGGCTAACGACAGGCGTAAAAATTTAGCCTTTCATCGCGATGAATTTCGTGGACTTTGATCTGATGTTACTGTCGATCAGGTGGCGTAAATAACAACAACATTTCAACGGAAGAAAAACTCAAAAGATTGGTTATTCAGATATGTTGAAAATTTATATTTTAGTCCAAAAGGTTCCACAGAGGACACACATTCTACACACTTATGAGAAAATAATGGAACAATTTCTATTTTCTTTTATTTGTTATAGTTTCTTATTCTGTGAATCATGATTAAAATTCTGCAGCACTTAAGGCATAGATAAAATCTCGCTAACAAATTTATTATTCAAAGCTGATTTTCTTAATAAATTTTACACAATAATGTGGATAATCTGCTTAGACCTTAAATATTTTAAGTTTTTAATCATAATTTATCTTTATTTCAAAATAGTTTCAAAATCGCGATTTAGATACAAAATAAGAGACCCTTCATTCAAAAGCATCAAAATGGTATTATAAACTTCAAAAACTGATACTCACTCCAGATTTTTCTCCTTCTTTTTTCTCCCCTTCTTCTCCACCTTCTTTTTTCTCTCCTTCTTCTCCGCCTTCTTTTTTCTCTCCTTCTCCTTCTTCACTCTTTCCTTCCTTTCCCTCTTTCTGAAAGATCAAAATAAGAAAGATATATATTTAGAACTCATTGTGTCCCTATTTTTTTTTCTTCATATTCATCAGAAAAAAACAGATTCGGTTATTTTATTTTCATTGGAAAAACTTATTTAAATTTACAGTCGGGCCTCCATATATATTGCTAACCTCTATTTTTTTATTTTGCGAACTTTTTCCTGGAACTAAGAACATTTTTCGGGATTTTCTTCGTAAAATAACCCCTAAATAGCGAAGTGCATTTTCTATTTAGAGAATTTTTCTTTTGTGATCCGATTTTTTTCTCTCTCTACTTCAAAAATATTTCTGAACCTTCGTATTATGAAATGATAAAATCATATGAAACTGTTCGACTCGGATTAAAGTGTAAAAAAAATATGGCTGAGCGGGTTTTGGTGCTTTGCAAAAATGCGAGATGCCTTATGAGGGAAAGCATTTTTTCAAACAAAGTCAACAGACTTTACTAGTAATCAAATTTAAGGACGCATGTGTCATACATGCTTAAAATTACTGGTCAGGAAAGAAATTTTAGAAAATGTCGAAAAAATTAATCAATTTTAATGTTATATACAATAAGTTTTTTAAAGTTGAAAAGAAAATGCTATGTGTTTCTGGACAATGTTTTTTTCCCTCCCCCTTGCAAATTTATTTTTGTGATGGATAAGATATATAAAATAAAAATATATTAAGTAACACAAAAAGGTGGGAATAATTACTTTATTAATAATAATGGTGTTTATTAATTTAAAATTTGTTTTAAGAGGTTTATAAAGTACATTAAAAGATGAATTTCTACTTAGCAAATTCTCTACATTACGAACTTTTTATCGGGATTTTGCGACATCATAAAATAGAGGCCTGACTGTATTTCATATAAACTTTCAATGAATAATTTGAATATGTAGTTTTATTAGTAATAATTGGTTATTTCGATTGCTCAATATTTTCCCTAAAATTAATATGAAAACTGAGAAGCCCTTGCTTGCCTATTCAAGATCTTTTTGAACACTTATCTTTAAAATCAAGACTTAACAACATTCCTTAATCCATCGCTCAAGTGAAATAGTGATTTCCAGAGGCAATATTTATCAGAATTTGTTTCTTGTCTCTATTTTTAACTGTCTATTTTAACTGTCAGTTTAACTGTCCAAAGAAAAAGCGTAATGTTATCTTATCATTTAGTGTTATAATGGGTTTTTAAAAATCGGAATTTTTTTTATTTAATAACTGCGATTTATTAGACTTTATACCCCAGTTAATCCTCCATTTAATTTTTTATCAAGAGATCCTGCTGTATACTAAAACTACCGTCATAGATCTCCACATGTCCTCGAAGTGAAGTGAATTAACTATTAATGACTCTCGTTTTATCTCTCTCTTATATAATTGAACGTTTTGTATTTGTCAATATGTCAATCTTAACCTTCATGTTTTTGATTTGTTTGAGATTATATACTTTTGCATGAACTATTGGTTTTTTTAGAGTATGTGAATTTTAATATTCGATGTATTATAATTAAATTAAATTTATTAGGAACTTTGGAATCAAACATCTCCAGCTCTTGAAGCATATCCTCGTAAGCCAACAACGTATAAATCATTATATTATTATAAAACAGAGATGACATAGTGTTCTGTTTCAGTTTAGATATATCTGATTTTAAGTGTCGTAAGAAAATTCTAGTTCTCCTAATTGCATTAAAAAAGATGTTTGTACAAATATTCTTAAAACTATGTATATGAAATAAAAGGAAGTACTAGAAATAGAATAATACTCCACTGAGCGATTTTGAAGGAGATATATTTTTGTAACTCAATTATTTATGTGGTACCTTCGTTTAACAATGCTGTGTTTTTAAATTATCTTAATTAAAACTTTCTCAGTTGAAATACCAGATATTTTGAATAAAAACTGAAGTGAGGCGTGGGCAGGTGGATTAAAAAACAATAAAAAAGGCATACAGCTGACGTTAACAATTTAAAATGAAGATATATTTAGAAGTATCAAATTTTGACTGAAAAAACAGGTCAAAAACACTTAGATATAAAACGTTTGCAAAAACATGAAACAAACCCATTTTGAAAGGTGAAACGGATTTAACTTAATTGCCTGGCAATATGTTTCTGAGAAACTTGATAACGAATTAGTTTAAAAGCAGCTTAAGTTAAAAACAAGTCATGCTAAAATTTCCTTGTCAAAATTAACAACAAAAAAGTGAAAATGCAAAAAGCAAGTAAGTATGCGTGTATATATTTCGTACTTTCTCTTCATATTTGAAGAACTATAAGTAACATTTTAAAAATAGTAATGTTTATTTTTCTAATTAAGTCTACATTTCTCAGTAGTTAATCAGTTCGAAAATTTCCGAGGTTAACAATTATAGCTAGAAGCCAATCTTAGATATTTAAGTAACAGTTTAATTATTTACTTAAGATGTAACTAACGCAAAAATATCCAATTTGTATGAAAATACTTTAAAATTAATTATTTTTTATTAATTTTCAATTTTTAAACTGATTTATTTGTGAAAAATTTAGATTTTATTAGAAAACTAAACATTACTATTTTTAAAAGTGTAATTATAGTTTTTAAATAGAAAAAAAGTATTTTGTGTCTAAAATAGAAATCAGATTTTTTAAAAAAATGTCCAAAATATTATATTTACTGCATGATACATGAACTTATGAAAAAGAACAAATTCCCATTTAAAAAAGTAACAAAAGAGAAAAATACAAGCGAGAAACAGAGAAGAAAGAGATTAAAAAATAGCTCAGATTAAGACAGAGATTAGAGATAAGACAACGAGTTGAACCGGTAAAATTTACTTTTACGAAAAGTCCGAATGAACTATTTTATAATATTGGAGCAAAAACGTGTAGGCTATGGATAAAAACCATTAACTTAACGAAGAAAAAGTATCAAAAATTATATAATTTTGTGTTTTCTTTAAAAGTAGAGCACATTCCAGTGCAACCTTAGAAATCAATTTTAATCTCACCGACTTAATTTATCCAGCAATTTCCAGGGAAAGACGTGCTTCCGACAGGAAAAACATTTTTCCCTCCGAGAAAAAATGAAAATTCAAGGCCAGATCCGTCCGGAGTCTGACAATAACATCTTTGACCTTGACCATCGTCCCTTAGAAAAGTGACTGGTGAACTGACCTCGACAGAGTCAAACACCGCAAAACGACCTGACCAGGAGGAAAATTAAAAAAAAAGAGCATGTGCTTCTTATTATTGTAAGTTACAATTTTTAAGTGGTTGCTCGGATGAATTAAATTCTATACACATTTTTTTTAGTCTAAAAGTAAGTCTTTATGGTTCATTCAACTTATTCACCCTTTTTGTACCTATCGAATATATTTATATAAGTATTGTTATGTGTTTGTGCTTTGGAGTTACTCAGTTTTTCTTGCCATTTAAGGTATCCGACTACTTGCGACAAATTTTTTTTTTGGAAAAATGGAGGTATGGGGATTTTTTGAAGTTTTTAGATTTGGTATAATACATTTTAAGAAAACTATGCTAAAATTAAGAGGATAAAAATAAACTGTTATTACTAAAACGGGAAAAAATGGGTCAAAATTTACAAAAAAAATAACATAAACGAGGCTCATTTTGTACAAAAAGTTTATGAACAAATTTTCAATTTTTCAATTCTGATGTGTTGCAATATTATTCACTTTTGAAAAGACCTTCAGGATAAGAGATATTTTAATTTTTACAAAAACTAGAGCATTTTATCTTAGGTATTATATGGAATTGCTTTAAATATAACAGTGATTATATTAACATAAGGGACTGTAAATTTTGTAATAAAACATTGATTGATAAATCTGAAGGTTAAAAAATTTCTCTTATACAGAACACACACAAAAAAATTGCATTTAATTATCTTCAAAACTTTCTTAACAATCGCTGTCCCCGTTTGAGCATTTTAAAAAAAACACACTTCGAGTTAAACACATTTTAAAGTATGACATCTTGCTTAAAGTAATGGCATCTGCTTTTACTAAAACACTTGAAGTTTTTGTTCTAGTGAACAGAAAATAATAAACTTGGTATTTTTATAAAGCTAATAAGATGGTCTATAAAATAAAATCATAAAAAAATTGTCAATTTTTGGCGAAATTCACTATTTTAGGGTAGTCGGATACCTTAATCTTTTATTTTTTATTTTTGATATATCACAACAGAAATAATTTCTTGTAGAGTTATTACCAACCTTTGTTTTGTTTTCCTTTTCGGTTTCAGTCTAATATATTATTCAACAATCGTTGCATTTTGGGTAAAATTTTGAAGTCGTTTTTACGAAGGTCGTTTAAATTAACTTTAAACTATTTGCGAAATTTTATGGCATATTAATCTGACAGGAAATCATTCATAGATATTAATGTTATCTAAGAAGAATTCGTAGTATTCTAATTTAATTATAAGAAAAATTTTAATGAAAGAGAAATGCAAGAAAATCATTATACAATATTAAAAAACAAATGTTTCAAATAAATAAAAATGCTGAAATATTTTTTGAAATTACAAAAAAAATATGTCCACTCATATCTATCCATAGTTATCCATCTTAAAAATATTCCGTGGTCACGGTAGTTCAGTAGCCATGGTCAAGGACGAGTGGCCGGCGTGTCATGAGTTCGAGCCTAGTTCTATTTAAGACCCATTGTGTAAAGAGGCTGATATACGTTAAATCTCTCGAGGCTCAAAGTCCACCCATTGAATTTATCCACCACTTGACCATTATGAGGTCCGTTGCCAATAGACTTCGCGAAAACTTTGGGTGCGACGTTAATAACCACTCACTTAAAACTACTCCTATTAATTAAATGAATTTTTGGACCAATTATACTGATTGAAATTTGATTCTAAAATTGGAAAATCACGAGATTTTCTCTTACCTCTTTAGTGCCACCGGCGTATATTTCCGTGTCGCTCAACGGTGCGTTATGTACCTCGGACGTATATATCCGTCCTTCCAAAATACGATTCTTTCCTTTGTGCGGCTATCAGTAAAACTATTCCGAAGACTTTGGAATGTTATAAATTGATGACAGTGTTTGCAAATGATTTGCTTATTCCAAAGAAAAATTTGCTTATTTGTGCCTTTATTTTTCTCCCCCCCCCCTAATACACTCCATACGCACACCTATAAAAAACGGTGGCACTGGGAAGTGAATCGCGTAACTTTTAATCTGCAGTTAAGGGGTTAATATATTTTCCTTTTACCTTCACTGATTTAAATTGATCCTTCCAGTCTTTCAAATTTATTTTCTTTTGGCTAAAATTAATATAATTATTTACTTTTTTATATCTATAACTATTTAATAATAATCATCCAAAGCTTTCCTAATAAATTTATTTAAAATACATTTAGCACGGGGTGGTGGGAATGAATACTACCAGATAAAAAAAAATTCATTAGCTTTTTAGCTGTAATACCAATTGATTGATGCCAGTAACAAAGTTTTTGTTTCGAGAAACACATAAACCAAGAGAAAAAAAACTAACAATAAAACTACAAAAGAAAGGATAAGATAATTTATCATCCATTCGTCGGTAACCGCTCTTAAAAAAGCTATTTTGTTTTATTTTTCTCTGTCAGCCATTTATTTTCGGGGTTTTTACTGTTGCTTTTTCTGGAGGTTGTAATATACAGACTTTACAAATGAGGCAGAACGAATGTCACTATCTTGTTTCACACAGTTTTGATTTCACAAACACTTTTATGTTCTTTTATCTCACGACATCATCAGTATGTTTCAAAGCAAACATTTTATTCTTCGCAATAAATTTGATATACTGTTTAAGAGCATGAAAGTTTCTACAAACACCACACACACGCACATACACACACACAGGGCTTTTAACTGATGCTTTTCCATCAATATTTGTTGAATGTTATGCTATGAGCTGAAATGTATAACCTTGCAAACATTTCTTTTTATCTTTAACACATTTTTATAGTATAATACGTCAAAAAGAGAGCTAAATAATATTAAATTTTTTACAAAAAAATCTCCATTATTTAATTTTATTAACAGAGTGTTTTTAAGAAAACCTAATAGTTAGGTGAAAATTTATTTCAATAAGCTGGATGTTCATAAATTTTTTACTCGCTTTAAAGATATTTATTGCTTTAATTTTGCTATATTTTTAATATCATTTTTTGGTATTTACATGTTATACCACCCACAAATTTTGATAAATCCAAAGGCGTCGACAAATGCAGCGATATACAGCCAAGAGTGAAAATTTTTCCTACGCACGCTCAACACAATAATACTAACGACGACAACATTTGGCGACATTCTTTAAATTGGCGGTGTCTATAATACGATGATATAATACGCAAGTACCCAATTTTTTTAAAATTTAATTTAAAATACGAGGAACATTTTCTAAGCGATGCATTCTGAGGCAAAATTGAATTTTGATTAATGTTTGGTGTTAATGTTTTTTGAAATTTTTTTGGTGTTGTACAGGCTTCCTAAAAATTTGATTCAAGTATGCATTAGATTTTAAATAAACCTCTATCAAAATGCACTCTTATGAAATGATATTCTAAATCAATTGAATCATTTTTCTTTATTTAATGAAATTTTCAAAATAATTTTTTTAAAAAATTTAACAGTGAGTGGTTTATGTTGACTAAAATAATTTGGTACTTACGTATTATCACAACAATGCCAACGATCAAGATAACTCGCCAAGTTGGCAACTTCAATTTCGCATGCGTGGTACGTGCTGAATCGGCAGCCATTTGGTTCGTTTCATATAATATCGCAAATACGATTCCGATAATACCTAAGTACCAATGACTTCACTTCAAGTAATCATCGACCGTAATCGAAAGTAATGAACTAATTGTCTAAAATAAGGTTTGTTCATCCTTTAATTGCTCAACATTCTTTCACTTTTATGGAGGAATATTCACGAAGGAGGATATTATTCCAAAAGTAAGACTTAAAAAGTACAAGAAATTCCATTTAGCCTTAGCCATTTTTGTTAACGTGATGGAAATCAAGACGTATTTCGTTTTATATACTAAACAGTAGAAAAGCTACTATCGAGGAATTTACTGTTAAATCATTTATTAATTATTTTATTACTTATGGCTTGCCTAAAAATAATTTTTACTTTCTAGTCAAAAGCTTATTTTGTGGTTCTTACTATATATATATATATAAGTTTAAATTTTAACTAATCTAAAAACTCGAACCTTTAGCAATAATATCAATTATCTATACAAATAAATAAAATTGAAGTGTCTGTAATTTCAAATTAGCAACTTTTTGCTAAATGCATTTAAAGGTATATAAGTTACTTATATCAAAATTTTAATTTTTAAAATTTTTGTCTGTCTGTCTGTCTGTTTGTTCTGGCTAATTTCGGCGATTAAAATTTCACATGGACTACATTATCAGCGAGTAACATAAGATATATTTTATCTCCATATTCCTACGCTAACGAGAACTATGCGGGTAAAACGTTGAAAAGTTGCTTACTCCCCACCAAGTTGGTGCAAAATTATGCATTTAGTCAATAATGGAAATTTTAATAAAAATTTTCTCACATTTACAACAAATAACTGAAACATAGTGTAATTTAGCATCTTTACAAAAACCAATTTTTAAATGATTTTTTTATCAAACGTCTAACGTTTATTACGTTACGTTTGTTAAATGTCAAACTCAAACTTTGAGAAATATCGCCAAGTTGGCTAATAAGTTCTCTATTCCGACAATATTCAGAATTCTCTATTCAGAAAAAATAGCTCTCAAGGCAGGATGCTTCCACAATGTAAGCTTTTAGTGTGGGATGAAAGTACGATGTCTCACAAGAAAGCTATAGAAGCGTTAAATCGGACTCTTCAGGATTTACGAGATAGTACAGATATTATAGGAGGAATGGTAGCTTTATTATATATTGGCTGGTGAAATTCAGGCTTATGGGAAAAAGTTGAAAAATTCAGTCTGAAAACGAATATGAGAGTGCATCTTAATAATGACGTAGATTCGGAACATTATGCAGAGACGTAATAGAAAATCGGTTATGGATGTTTGGACGCAAATGCTGCAGGTTATATTTTACTTTCAGAGAATTTTGTAATGCAAGAGAAAATGATGTAAAACTTATTGCTCAATTTTACCCGGGCTTGCAACAAAATTTAAATAGGTATCAGTAGTTGCACGCAAGATCAATATTGGCGCCTAACAATGACATTGTCCATAAATCAACATTAAAAATTCAAACGACGTACGGGGAGGGGGGGGGAATTGAAGAAACATTTATCAATGAATACAATCATGGATAAAGAACAAAGTACTTCATGTCCCACGGAGTTCTTAAATTCACTTGAACTTTCGGGTGTACCCTCACATAAACTTAAATTAAAACTAATGTACCAGTTATGCAAAATCTCGGTGCTCCTCGACTATGTAAAGGAACGAGGCTTTGGATCACAAAACTGATGCGGAATATACTTGGTGCCAATATTTGAACATATGTCATGAAAAGGGATAGTCTCATCATACCTCGAATTCCAAGTATCCCCACTGACCTACCGTTTCAATTCAAACAAGTTCAATTTCCAGTTTTACTGTTGCTATTAACAAAGCTAACATTTCAGGTAGCAGGGGTGCATTTGGAAAAGCAATGTTTTCCCCATGGCCAACTATATGTAGCCTGATCGGTGTGTCCAATGCCCAAATCTTCACATATTTGCAACTGATGGAAGAACATATAATATGGTATACAGTAGCATCTTAGAATAATATTCTGTTTTGAGTTCTTTTAAAGAGGAATTATATATTAAACGTAGATACTTTCGATTTTTAAAAATATTAATAGTTTAAGTTATTGAATATTTGTTGTTAATTATTATAATAAATTACGTTTTCAGTTTTTTTAAAACTAAGCTCAATTTTAGAATTTTTAAATTTTATCGGTTCCAGTCAAGCAATAAAAAAATTACCATATTATATTACTTACTTTCTAATGATGATGATTACGGCTTCGACAGTTATTTAAAGACATTAACGCGAGCGGAGCCGCGGGTAAAAGCTAGTTCTTAACATAAAAATGAATGGTGACAAGAAAACTTAAAATATAAACCTGTAATGAAAATAATAATAATAAAATGAATAAAAAACAAGATATCAATCATTGTCAAGTAATTTTAGCGCGTTTTTCACATGTTGTATTTTACAATAATGCAACTAATGAACTTTTTACTAACAGAAAGTAGTGTGTGTGTACTGTACCACTCCTCTAAATGTACTACTATTGACCTGAAAAGAAATAATGACACAAATCACTAGGTAAAATTTGAGAAAATTTTGTTATAAACTAGCGAAATTCAGGAAATTTGTAGGAAAATTCGGGGAAACTATGGGAAAATTTAAATATGATTCGGCTCATCTAGGGCACAAATGCGACCAAATGCCGAAAACCCGAGGTCAATTGGTTGCTTATTGGCTGAGAAAAAGGTACGACAAAATATGGAACGAAGACGAAGACGAAATTTGCGTCCTAATAGCGCTTTTGTTCCACTACGTGAAAAACGCGCTAAAGATCCACGGATTATATTTAAAGGTCTACAATGTAAAGTACAGTATCCAAATTGTAATCTGTCAAAAATGAAATAAGTAATAGCCAATGCACCGTAAAATAAAATATCGCTGTAGGAGATTCACTTTTTTTTTATGTTGCTTCATTTTGTAATTGTGATTCGATTATGATATGTAGCCTTTTTTATAGTAAGTGCATGTCCATGAGAAGTTATTTACGCAAATAAATAAAAAAAACTGAGGTGATGTTTATTTTATATTTGAGGACTTAGTAATATTTTTGGACGCATTAGGTGGAGTAACTAATATTTTATATTACACTACTCCCTAAAGATAGACACTACCATTAACCATTATAGATGTTACACGAATTTTACTTGTACATGGGTGAAGGCCTTGGATAATTTCTATCTTGACGAAGTATCTAGGTGATATTATCGAAGCCTAGCATTCTCTGTTTAAATGGTTGTACTATTATATTTACTTCAAACTGAGGTATACCTTTATTTTATCTCTCAAGAGAGCCTGAAAAATTATGCAATTTATAAAATAAACATTTCAGCTCTTAAATCTCCCATCTACTGGCCCTTTTGTGTTCATTAACTTAATGCTAATTGTTTGAGAATTTTACTTTTTTTTCTCTCGGGCCTATACTAGCATATCGATTTGAATGTAATAAAGTGCATGCAAAAATGCAAAGCATATATAATGAAGGTTTCTCTGGAATTGTATTTTTACTTTGCTTTCCTAAAATATGCGCATGTCTATTTTAAAGATTTATTTACGAATATTCCGACATTTTAGAAATATTTAAATAACATTTATTTGTTAAATTGATGAGGTAAAATGTAATTGCAGAAAAGCTTTCACATCATTTTTTGTTCTTTCAGATGTTTTTTGTTGCATTCAAATTGGTTAACTAGACTAACAATAAGTGTTAGAATATAAGCAGAAATACAATGCAATTAATATTACATTCATAAGTTCAAAATAGGCGGTAGACAGGAGCTAAACTATCGTGATTAGTTAGCTTTCCATGAATTCTAAGACAGTGTGGTCTTCAAACTCTGTCAACTCACGGAACACTTAGAACTTCAAGGTGTTTTTTCAGGGAACCCCATCTCACCCCTTTAATTTTTATTCATGTAATATTTAAAGTAGATCAACGTACTATAGGTACTTCCTGTAAAGATAATGGAAGGAAAATATTGCATTTGTTGTTAAAAGTTTTTTTAATATTATATTTACTATTATATGAAATATTATATTTATAATGAAATAATTCGGGTTCTATTGTCGTTATTTGTAAGCGCATTTCATGTTTATCATCCAATTTATTTTCACACTTTACTTTTTCTCAAAAACATGTTGAAAACGACTTTCCGCACAAATATGTTGTAGCGAAGGGTGTGTGACAGATATTTACGCGACCTTCACACTAATCCTCTTGGGGGAATCTTTGGCTAGCATTCGCGTTAATTCACAGCCATCCCTCTCAAGAAAAAATCCTGATATGGAGATCAATTTGTCTATATAAAGCCAGTGTTTTGTAATTGTAAGATAGAAGGAGCGGAGAAACTGTTGTGGCCTTACGAAGGTGAGATATAATTGATTTTCACAACTTGAGTTAAGAACGGAGTTTGCCTCTATACTAAATTAGTGGATTGGAAATTTATAGCTAAGATAGATTAGGTTAAATTAAACTGATTACTTGAGCTTGTTCACTTAGGGTTCATCGCTTTCTTTATATCACTTCTAGGGTCTCTTGTGGTTTAATTAGTGGTTGATTAGTGTGCTTGAATAATAATAAAATAATGATAATTATAGAAGTTTCTGGTCATGCTTTGTTTCCCCCCTTCCCACACCCTTAGGTAGGCAGGAAGGTGAGGGAGCGACTTCAAATGGAAGTCGCTCACAGGTATTAAGACTTTTGTAGCTTTATCAAAAATTTGAGGATATTCTAATAAAAAACTAATTAACTAAAAAAATCAAGATCTTCTCATTCGTATCTGCATTTTAATATAGAATTTGTTTATAGTTCCATCAGTTGTTCTTGTTCTATCAGTGATAAGTCCTGATTTTTAATGATATTTAGAAATGGATTTTAAATTCAGTTATGAGATTCTTATTAAGATAAATAGTTCCCTATATCGTGATTTTTAATTTTAAATATGCTACTAAATCTTTTGATCGTTAAAATGAAAGTTACAATTTTACTAAAATTTTTGCGCTTTGATTAAGAAAATAGTGATCCCTTGCGAACCCCCTATCAAAGTTCCAGGGAACCCTAGGGTTCCGAAGAGAACCCAGAATGAAGATCTCTACTCTAGAACAACTCAAATCATTCAAAATAAATCCTGGCCTAAAAAGTTCATTAAGTCATGGAGACTTTTCCGTTTCGCCGGCGCACGCGATTAAGTCCTCAAGAATAATACAACCGACGCCAAATGGAATATTCCCACTGATAACCTCTTACCACCACATTTACAAAACAAGTCGTAGTGTTTTCTTATAAGTAACATCTTTTTCATAACATATCAAAAATGGATGAAAAACAAATGAGAACTAATATTTATTAATATTTTAAAGTGTATATTGCGTGTTGTCACCAATAACCCCAACTTGGCGAGATTTACGTCGGCGAAACGGAAAAGTACCAAATCATGAATAAGTTTTAATAATAGTAATTTATATTATGCTACGTATAGTATTATTACAAGTTCCTTCCTTCTCTCCCCAGCTATATTTTTAAAAAAATGTGCTGTTACATAAAGCCCTAAATTGAAAAAAAAATGAGTTGTAGTAATGGCTTTATAACTCAAAAGCAAATAACAATCAAAACTTTCCGAACGATGAAACAAAAATATAAGGAACAAATCGCAATTATTCAGTTCAAAATCCGTTCTCCAGCAGGAAATTCTTTACCAGCATCCAAAAGAAGAATAAAAATATATAAAATAATGAAAAACAGCAAGTAAAAAATAATCGCTCGAGTTTCCGACGTTTGACAACAAAATGCCCACGAGTTCAAACGACGTGTCAGATCCGGAAATTTCCAACAACAGGAATTCCACATTTTTTTGTACAACTTCCACTCTTATTTTTAATACAGGAATGTGTGACGGCACATCTTTTAAAGATTTTTTATTGTTATATTTGTTTTTGTGACGGGAAATACATGTTTATGTATAAGGTCTGGACGCGGTCATTTATTTCTGGAATATTAACTGTAAGATTTTGAAAGTCAAGGCTGGTCTTGACGCGTGACTGAACTGGATAGGAATTCTGGTTGAACCAATATGCCTTTGCTCCAAGTAATAAAACAGAAAATGTTTGGTAGAAATTTAATATTTAATAAAGTATTTTTGCTTTTGAATTCTCTCTGAGATCCACCATGGAATTCTTAGCATGATATCGAAAATATTCTTACAATTATCGCAATTATACTTCAATAAAAATTTTGAGTCAGTTGTTTTGTATAATTTTATTATGCTTTCTATTTATTTGCACCAAAGATGCAAAATATTAGCTTTTTCTATAAGAAAAAATTATTTCACAGATTTTTTGACGGAATATTACTAAAACTAAATATCATCATCCGGAAATGCAGTTTTTAATGTACAACCTCGCCGTTCTTAAACTGCGATCCGCGGACTCCTGGAGAAGCCTGTTTAACTGCTGCCTCGTAAGAGTCCGCGAAGGTATCTCATTTAATGATAAGATTTTTCTCTTTTACAAACTCAAATATTACACCTGTAAAAAAAACTAGGCACCATCCTTTTGATTGAAAATTTTAATTCAGTTAAGTACATTATCTATCTGAAATTAATATTTTGTTATATTTTTATATAATTAGATGTATACTGTTTTCTTAAGGAAAGAAAGAAGTGCTAAAAAATCTGTGTAAGCAGCAGAGTCAGTCTTAGAATTATTGACACTCAGACATTTGTTATTATTGACACACTGGCACTTAAGACATGTGTTAAGAGTCAAAGAGGGGGTTCAAAATCTTGGGGGGCCTCGAAGTCAAGCTGATACTTAAAGGGGGGGGGCAAGGTGATGAAAAGTTTAAGAACTGCTGCTAAACAATGCTACTTCACAGCAATTTTTTTTTTTTTTTTTTTTGCAGTAATGCATTATTTGGATATAGATTTGAGTTGGAGAAGAATCTTAAAAAGATGATTAAACAACTTATTAAAGGATTCGTTAAGTGTCTGGAATTATCGGGCAATCCCATAAATCATGTGATTTTTTCAATGGCATATTCAGTAGAGTCTCGAAACCTAGGCACTCGGTAACTCAGCAGTACGGATAACTCGGTCACACCCTTGAAGGTCAGGGGCAAAAAATTTTCATCACAGCTAATGACAAAATGTCGGAAAATGATGAAGACTTTAATGATGAGGACATCGTAGAACTCCTAAGATATCACACAGTGAGAGACCAAAGACTGTCGAAAGCGTCAGTATTTTTAACAACAAGGTGTGTCAATAATGGACTTACCTCCTTCGTCATTTTCATGATGAAGCAGCAAAAGGCAGAGTGCAGTATGGGATACAACAGGTCAGTACACATCTCTTTGAAAAAAGTAGCCACTTTCTGCAATGTCACCTACTTAATTTTCATTATAGAGAGCTTTATGCCTTCATAAAGTATTTTTCTGAGACGTGTCTGATCAGGTAAATTACTGTATACTATGTATTCATTAATTTTCATCTTCATATTGCAAACACTCTATGCCTTCATAAAGTATGTACATTTTCCCTTTGTTTAAGGGTATTTAGGCATGTTATTTTCTGTTGTATTCTCAAGCAAACAATACATACCAGTGCAGTACAATATTTTCTGAGGATTTACTTGCACTTATTCTATTTTAATCCCCTCTCGATAACAGGGCATTTTCACAAACTTGGTCACCCTTCGGGCCCACATTAGGCCGAGTTTTCGATTCTACTGTGTGTGTGTGTATTAAAATCAGAGGATGATCATGGTATTCTAGTGGCTATGGTCACGAATTCGTAACTGGCATTGTCAAGTCCTGATGCCTTTCAAAACCCACCGTGTAGAGAGACTCTGTGTTGCATGTTAAATCTGCCGAAGATCAAAGGCCTCCCCCTGGCGTAATATGGTAGTTTGGAGAGTAGGGTGCCAGCTCAGGTGTCGTCTTCGTCACTTGATTGTGGTTCAAAATTACGAGGTCCTGCACCTTTAGCCCTCGTGTTGCTTCAAAGGGCTATGTTAATAAACAACCAAACCTTAAAAGTCGATGGAAGAGATAAACTATGTGCACGAGCTTGTTAAAAACCAAAGATACATTTACTCATTATTTTTAGCCAAAATTTGAAGAGTGCAATTTGGATGTTAATAAAGATGTATAATAATTATGAATTTGTATAATAATAATTTGGATAATAATTTCAATAAAGATGTTTGGGAGATAGATGATCCTGTTTAAAAACTGTGTGACGGACTTGTACCCCTAGTAGATTGTGGGAATAATAGTGGTGTGAATTGTGGACAAGGAAGAGAAATAAGTAAGATTGTCAGTTGTTAGGGGCATCATATGGTTTGGTTGCATAGTCGTAAGATCAAGATTGTTTGTTGAACCGCATTGATGAGAGGTTCAGTATCGGCAAAAAGATCAACAACATATTCAAAGACACCAATGCAACGTAAATTATGAAGAAATTTTAGTGTGGTAAAGGGGAATTGAGATAGCCATTGCTAAACAATATTAATGCTGGTTCTTGAAATTCCGAGCCGGAAACTACAGCCTAGAAGAACGACCTCGTATTGGAAGATCTGTAAAGCCCTAAAGAAACAAAATTATATCGTAACTACTAAAAAACTAGCTGATAAAATTGAATTTAATCATTTGACGATCCATCGATGATTGCGTACCATTGGAATAGCCTCAGCACAATCTAGGTCCGTCCCCCGTCATGAAAAAAATCGCATTACTATGGGTGTGATCCATTATAAATTATATTTCTTAAAATATACAAACTCATTCATATCCAGATAGATGGATGGCGTTTCCTTCTGCAAGAAGTGGTATCGACATGCAAAAGATATCTATGGAATGCTGTTTGAGTGGGAGTATTGCTATATATTTAATCTGAAAAGGTTTCTGTGTCTTTGAATCAGATGTTAGGACAGAGATTATATGGAACTTATAAGTAACGGATATCCACTGTAAAATGTTCACTCTTCAATATAACAGAATTATATAAATTAAATGACTAAAAATTAAGTGTCTTAAAAGAATTAAAAGACTTAAAGCCACACCCTTACACTTATAAATTCTTATTAGTTGATTCGATCGCTAATACAGAGGTTGAATTTCTCCTTGCTACTAATTGGCATACTAAAATGACTAAAAGATACTTTCTGCGAAATAAAGTTGCTCAATGGAGCTAGGCCTCAAAAGTCTTGCTGTAGTAAAGTGTTGTAGAAGTTGAGAAAACAAAAACTTTTTGAATGTCGTTCTCGGAACTTAAGCATAGTTCAAAATTATGAGGTTTTTCGTTAAAATAGCTCTTGATTAGCTAGAATCCAGTGCGATGTTAATTTTCAAGCAAGCCAACGAAAATCATTGCAATGTATTATGTTATATTGGGTGAAGTACCACATGTTTTATGCTGCTTCATCGTGAAACTTTGTAACGTAAAATCTAATAAAAAAATTGTAAAATTTTATTAGCTTGAAATTTTTGTATCATTTTTAATAATACTTGTACGCCAGAATAATATATCAATGTTTTAAGAATAGCTTTGAATTTTTGTCTGTACAAAAATTAGGGATTCAGTTAACATTAAGATTCTACATTTAGGATTTTCATATCACTATTTATTATTTAGAAAAAATTTAGGACTCTACACTTAGAAAACTCATCAAGAAATATTCAAGTATTATAATTCTTTCGATATAAGATATTTCGAAAAAAAATATTCATTAAGTGATGGATTGATATTTTTATTGATATGGATAAGTATAACCAAGCATTAGTTAAAAATTCTTTCAAATCCCATACTAAAATACGTACTAGACAAATCTAATACTTTCGGTGAGTCCGAAATTAATTTTTCCCAGTGCGAGAGCTTTATTTTAAGTTTAATCCTGTATATATTCTAGACATTTCTCTGTGTAATTTTGAGTATAAATATTTGTGCACGTGTGTTTTCATAATGTTACAGAGTAACTTCATATAAAACTTTAAAAATTAAACAAATTAAAAATTGGAATTTTTTCAGCATCATATATAAGACATTTAATATATTATAAATAAAGTATACTTCCATAAAGTGATACCAATGGACCTTTTTGTTAAATTATTGGTTCCAATTTCCGAACTACTATATATTGAAATTGGGAGAAATTAACTATATAAAAAGGCTTCTTTTTTCACAGGTAAGCAGTAACCAACATTCTACAAACGTCTCTGGCTCGATAAAAACACAAAAGAGCGCCACCTGGCGATAATATTGGGGAAACAAAATAACAATTTGGCCCATAACAATATTAAAGAAAGTACAGTAATATTTATTAAGAGTATGTTTTTTTTATATAAATAAACTTAATTCTTAACTACTCGAGAAATTTTATAAATTCTTTTTAAAGTTAATTTTTTCAAGAGCAGTAGATGTATACATTTTAAAATTAAAAAATGATAATCATACACAGGACATAAAATAGAACATAAATTTTTTCCTCGGATCTTTGCAAACAACTAAACTTTACTTTTTCAGGAATTGTTCATTCTCCAAAATTGCGTAAATTAACTGCAGTCTGCTGCAAATACCTACGAAATTTTTACCTCGAGGACTTCGGTTTTGCAAATAACAATCAGTTAATGTGCAGGTGATAAATATTATCAACATAAATAATTACCGACTCACAAACTGGTAGAAGGCAAATCAGTCAATTTACTTCGACACAAGGGAAGAATATTAATGCGCGTGAATCTCCAAAACAACTTTCTCTGGGTTAATGACATTGACACGATGTCATTATCGCTTGACTTATGTCTGCGGTGTGTTGATGGGAATGCATGTGAAAGATGGGCGAATATTGAAGTTGCGTTTCATTCCTGTGCGGAATGAATTCATTCAAATGACTTGTATTTGTTGTTTTTTTAAATTTTCTCACATTTATACTGTACTGTATTTGAAATTTTTAAATATGGTTTTATTTTGATTTTTGTTCGAAAAATGCACAGGAGACTAAATCTTTTAGACTGAAGTATGAATAATATGATTTTCTACATTACGTTACGATGTACTAGATAAATCTAGCTCTACAATATCTAGAAATTCAAAAAATAATGATCTACTTCAATACTAATTTTCTAGACTATTCGAGATTGCTGCAATTAAATCCAAACTTTAGCTGCATTCATCTGGCAACTTCTGTATTCATTATTTACATCTTTGGCATTGCATATTTTTTAACATCTTTTAAACATCACAATAGGCAAAATTCAGATGACGTCATAGTCACATGATAGCTACAATCACATATTTCCAGCCAATCAATTAATCAGTTCTTATGACGTCATAGTCACATGATGAATACAGTCACATGTTTTCTGCCAATCAGTTCACGCTCTTCGCTGTTTCCAACTTTTGCTTTGTACAGAAACTTTCTTTTAAAAAATACATATTTTCCAAAGATAATAATTCACCTAGGTGAGCAGATTCTACTTGATATAAGAACTCATATATAATGTAATAATTTTTGTATTTAATTTTGAAAAACTTTTCGAAAAATTTTAATTTTTGAACAGCTTTACCCAGTTTTGAAATTTGAATTCTTATCTAAATTTTATAAGTAGTACAGCAAGTACAAGACTATAATGGCAGCTTTTAATTCAATGGAGAGGACGTGATTATATTTATTATGTGACCGTCATGAATTTATCCCATTAAATTATGTAAAAAATCTCTAACAAAAGAATAATTGATGAACTTCAAATTTTCATCCAGAATTCTTGACTTCATCTATTTAATCTTAATATCGTCAAGGAGTATGGTCTTAAAGTTCCAAATGGTGGCACGTTGTCAGAATGAAAATTATGATGAGTAAGTTTTGAATTGGGCTTCAGTCTTACTCATTATGCTTCATGAATATCATTATGAAATGATTATGATTAGGAAATGCTTCAAAATGATACTAATTCTGGGAAGGAATTAGATGATTGTTTCATAATACAGAAGAATACACAAGGATGGGGTTTGGGGGTTCAAATATGTTCCATAAACCAATAGACTTCTAATTTTTAGCCCTGTGCTTTTGTCTATGTTGTTTATAATGTAATATAACCCCTCCTATGAAAATAATCTGTGTACGCCACTTGCATAACATGACTAAGGTATGATCCCTGACATCTCGTATGGATTGAATTGAGTAATCAATATATAACACACATAATGATTGACACGGCTATGTAATATTTCAATCAGCTTGAATGTTAAGATCTACTGATCAGAAAACATGCAATTCAATTACTTTTAATGCCAGCTGGGATAGTATAAATCAGATTATGGAAGTCAAAATAACTTATCTTTCATTTGGTAATATAGATATCATATTCTCATTACCTCAGTTTGTGTGATTCTAGACTCTATTCAATATATAGCCACCAATGATTCCACAATTTGTGGATCAATCTTACCCGAATAAATAGAAAATTCGTCAAATTTTTAAAATATTTCAACTACAAAAAATTAAATTGACAGTTTAAAATATCAGGATAACTATTCTTATATTTCATAGAAAATATTTCTCTATTAATGGTTTTCTTTATTAAAATCTCTTTCCACTTTCACAATGAAGACTCCCAATTATATGCAATGATCATAAGATTTTTCAACTACCCAAACTTGCCCATATGGAAGTTTCAAGTTTTATTAAGATTTATAAACTTTAACAGACTTCATACTTATGAGTTCGGTTTCTATAAACTGTATATATATATATAATTCTGACCTTATATTATTTATGTATAATATTAGTTAACTCTCGGACTACAACATGTTCACAAGAATGTTGTGCACGTTATGAAGTACACGAGAAAATTATGTTTCTTAATTTTTCCTAATGGCTTAGACGTTTTTTTTATCGGAGGAGTTAAAAGCTTCTTTTTTTTAATTGTGTCGTTCTATTTCTCTAATTTCCATGAAAGGAAAACATATATGAATATTTTCCTCAAATTTGTTTGCTGGAAATAAAATATATGCTTTTTCGTAAAGTTTGACTAAAGAAGTAGTTCTTTAGTAATGAAAATGTTTTGGAAATATAAAAATGCTTTTAGAATTAATTACTTTCTGAAATAAAGTAAACACATTTAGACATCTACCTCATTTTTCTATGTAAATAGAAATAAAGTATATTACGCCAAATTAGTTTCCTTATTTCATTTAAAAAGGAGCATTTTGATAATAATCATTTAGTGGGAAAACAGTTATGGAATTTTTTAAATGATTTTTTCTTCATTATTGATAATTTGTTGATCTAATTTAGTATCGAATAACTAAACATTGAAAATATTATTGTCAAACAACGCACTATTTCATTATTTTTCTTTAAGTAAAAAATAAATATCTTAATTTTTTATTCTTTTTATGATTAATAAAATATTATTGATCACTGAAATTCTCGATAAAATTTCATCTTGTATGGGGACATTTCATGCTAAAAATGTATATTATTTTTATATGAATATATTTTTGCTAAATATATTTATTAAAAGAATTATTAAATTGTCAATGAAAACTTTACTAATAAAAATAGAATCTAAATTGCAATATTTTCTTATAAAAAATTTGAAGAGAAAAATAATCTTTTTAAATGGAGACAATGAGAAAAACCGCCATATTGAAATTGCTTTCTATTCTATAAAGACTGATAAATTTCAAACATCGATTATTTGCAAACGATTTGTCTTTGTCAAACGATGTTTTTTTTTTTTTTTTAAATTTCTTTATTCTAAATTTTTGTATATAAATACAAAAATGAAATTTGTTTCTTATATTCTAAATGTAGCAATCTCTTTGTTTCCATTTAAATTAAAAGGATTCTTCACAATTCGTTCCATGTGTATATTTGTCACTGCATTGATAAATAAAAATGAAATAAAGATTTTAAGTTGGAAAATTACACTTTTAATCGCAACGTATTTTGAAAAATACATTTCTTACATATTACGTATTGTAAAAGTATAGAAGATAATTGGGGAATATATCTCTCTCTAAGTTCTTAAGTTTCGCAAATGTTTAACGTTGAAATATTAATAGGATTTTCAATCCTTATGTATATATATGAAAGAAAAAATGTAAATGATATTAAAATTATTCTTTTTTTAAATATCTCAAACTATTAGTTGAATTAAATAAAATAATTAACTCACTGCATAAGTTTTAAAAATGTAAAGATTTTGCATTGTGTAGTGTTTTATAATGAGCTCTTAAATTTCAACCAAGTCATTTAATGAATTCTAGAACCATAAAAAAGAATAAAACTTAACGAATTGAAGTAACAAATTATCTACTCAAGTGCAGTAATGACGTAAAAAACTTTTGCTACTTTTTCTTTTAACTTGTTCTTTTTTTCTCCCTTCCATCATTTAAAGTACTTTTAGCAATCCTGATACCGTCTAATAATGATGAAATAAAACAAATCCTATATAATTATGTAAAATAAATCATTTTTAAAACCGGATTTTTGACACCTGAAACAGTCACCCGTGATTGCCCGTGACAACTTGAAAAACAAAAGACGTTTTAACAGGATATTGTAACTGAAAGGATTTTCTAAAAATATGTAGTGAAGCGATTAATATGTAATTAAATATGCTTTTCGAAATTTTTATAACAAAGTGGCTTTTTACTTTTAAATAATGACAAATTGTTCTAGAAGTTTGCGATAGAAAAATAAAGAACATTTTTTTTTCGTTCTCTGTTAGTACAACTAAACGATGTAGCTGTAATTGCTAGAGAAATTGAAGATCCATAGAACAGCTTAAAAACTTATTAAACATAGTAAATTGACAGATATTTACATACTTTAAATCTCATTGTGGGGTGTGAATTAATTTAAAATATTAAGGAGAAAACTAATATATATATATATATATATATATATTTAAAATACAAATCTCAAAGAAGAAATTCTGTCTCGTTTAACACTGAACACTTAAAATTTAAAATTCATTTCAGCGCTTATAAATATTTATACACAATACTAAAAAATCTAAATGTATTAAATTTCAAAAGAATATTATTAATTATTTTAAACTGTATATAAAAGTCAAGGCGGTTTGGAAAGAAGAAAGAGCAGGTAAATGTAAAGCAATATAATATAACGTTTATCACAATATCTGAATTTTAATTTCGCTTAAGTATTTCCTCTAGTATGAAGATTGTATTATTGTATTATTAATATTGTGAATCAATTACATCTTAAACGATTAATAAAATGTATTTAGAACTTAATTAAACCGATTAACTAATCTTAAAATGATTAATATTATTAAAAAATTTCATTAAAATGTAAATTTTAAAAAAACATATAAATAACACTTTTTTAAAAAAATATTAGCTATATTCGAAATAAAAATAATTTTAATATTCAATTAAATTTTAGCATAAACATTTTCATTTTGCAACGTATTGTTTTTGAATTAAGAACTCTGTTTTGTCTAAAAAAATATTCAAAATACAAAATATTAACTTATTATAATCCGCAGATGATTTAGTTTTAGAACGTTTATTTCGCAAATTAGATAGCCAAGTTTTCGAATCAGAGAAAATACCTCCCTGAATCATGACACTTTTCTTATTTAAGAAATTATACATTTATTTTTTATTAAATTTTTTTTTGGCTTTTAATATATACATACGAATATTATTATTTATATAAGGAATATAAATGTTTTTAGTTTATTATTAACTGTTACGCCTTTCCGTTACTTTGTTCTTTAGAAGTTATATTAATAAAATTTCGAATAAAATTTTAATTGTACAGAAAAAAATTACCTTTTCTTCTTTCTCTTCTCCGGCGTCGACGACAGTTACTGACAGCGATAAAGCAAACAAAAATACGGTGAGCAACATTATAAGGGTCGAAGAATGCATGATGGAAAAATTTAAGTTATTATTTTCTCCCCAAAGATATTGAAAAGCAGTTGAAAACTGGTGGAACACGACCAGCCACTCTGAACTCAGCGTTTGGAAGAACCAGACTGAAAACACTCCAGCGAATACCTGAAACCGCTCGGACGGAGGAATTCTTTTTTCGAATAAAAACTGCGCAAAGCCTAGTCGTTGATTGGATGTCCGCAATCGTCTGCTCTTTGACGCGTCACAGGCGCTAAAAGTGTGTAAAAGAAAAGAACGAAATAAAAAAAAAGAGAAAAAAAGAAGGAACACAAAAAGAACATTATGGAGAAATATTCAAAAAGTAAATTTTATGCCCTCCCATACAATGCAACGTGCGATGAAAAACGGTATAACCATGACATTAATTACCCGGATTTTTGACGTTGGACTTGGGAATATTGTGATGGCAACGAAGAAAACATTCGAAAGAAAAAAAAACTTTTGTAAGAGAGAACGCAATGGCAAGAAAAAACCAGATTTTTCATGATGGAACGGAATAAAAAAAAATTATTGTTGTTTATTTTTATTGTTATTATTTTTCACGTTATTATATGATGTTAAGTCGCATGTTGTAGAAAATATACAAAAGAAAATTCTTGTAATCCATGTGTTAGTTTCACACATTGTCGACTGGCAACATGGCAGACTTTACAGTTACTTGTTTACAATCAATATAAAAAAGGGCAACACAATTTTACTTTTGAAATATTGAAGTGATGTCGACTGGAATGAGAAAAGGCTTTTAGTGACATCACGATTACAAAAGTTATTCACCTCGTCTCGCATACAACAAACGGCGAAAGGGAAAGAAATATTAAGCTAGACGAAGACGAAGAAGAAATACTTATTCATCAAATAGAAATCTCTATTGTATCTTTAAAAAGCATATAAGTACGGAATCCCGGTTCCTTATACATTATTGAAACACACATTCCAATGAAAAAATGATGGGTTTTAGAATGAAATACGTGATTAAATTATGAAAAATACGAATTTTCGTTGTATACGAATATACTTGATAGTTATAAAATTACTTATAATTATTCGATTGCTTTTGGGATTCATCATTCTTCAACTATTGTATCATACGTATACATTTCTTTATTTACATCAGTTCTGATCATATCTGCACAAGACCCATTTAAATGAAAGACATAGTGGTAAAGATATTTTTTGCCACGA
Organism: Trichonephila clavata; assembly: GCA_019973975.1. NCBI lineage: Eukaryota > Metazoa > Arthropoda > Arachnida > Araneae > Nephilidae > Trichonephila > Trichonephila clavata. The sequence continues at coordinate 97,776 of BMAO01001559.1, read as the reverse complement.
TGTTTACTTCTGAACTTTTAGATTATTTTTTTAAAGTTATCGCTTCTTTTTTTTTTTAATTTCTACAATTATCTCACTCTCTCTATATATATTTATCTTGTTCAAATTTCCAATCGTTAATAAAATGCATTTTAAAGCACTCAACTGAGCTGAAATTTTATATACACAATTATTTTATATGACAATACAGTAATTTAATTATAATAAAAAATAAATTAATGGATTAAAACAAATAATTCAAGAATTGAAAATTCAGCCACGTTGGCATCACTTTTGGCGACTTAGAGACCATTTGGGTGACTAGTGTCAAAACATGAAAATGTTTTTTTCTCACATTTTAAAGCGCTCATTTGAGCTGAAATTTTCTATACACTATTGTTTTGGGTATCAATACGATAATTTAATGATAATTAGTTGAAGTTAATTGACTGAAAACAATTATTTAAAGAATTACAGATACACGTTGGCTTCATTTTTAGCGACTTGGGTAAAAAAAAAACTTTAAAAAGATTTTTTTTTTCCCCCTCACGTTTCAAATCATTCAGTTGAACTGAAATTTTATACATACGATTGTTTTGGATAATAATACGATACTTTAAAGATAATTAATAAAAATTAATTGCCACTCAATGTTGTGATTCTACCATATGTATATACATATTTATATCAATTGTAACTATTTAATAAAGAGTAACTAAAATATTTTTTTTTTTTTTTTTTTTTTTGCTGATCTAAGTAGGAATTGACTTGAAAATTTTTTTATATTACTTGTTGATTTTAGATCATCTTTATTCAAAAGTCAGATTTAGCAAAAACTGATGAATTGTTTGATCTAAAGTGGATTAACGTCCAGTGGCGTTCAAAAGGGGGGAGCTTGGGGGCTCAACCCCCCTCCTATACATTAAAGTATTTTTTTTAAATTTTTAACATACGTTTTTCCTTTGCGCTTTCGTCTGCTAGTTTTTTTAATGTAAATCCCTCCCATAAAGTAGGTTGTGAGTATGCCACTGTTAATATTGCCCTCTGAACTATGAGTGATGGATTCCATAATTGTGAAATACAGCCGAGTGAGTATCTGAATTGGCAATCTACTCTCCAAACTTTCACACCATGCCAATGTGAAGACTCTGAATCTGGACAGATTTAACGTGTATCCATCGCTCTTCATGAAGAATCCCTAGAAGCATCAGGACATAAACTTATGATTAATGTGTTGCACTGCCCTTTAGAACAGAGTTATATATATGTGTGAGTATATATGTTTGTGAGTTTATTTGTATGTGCTTTGTGTGCGTGTGTTTGTTCGTGTCTGTTCGAGTGCATATGTTTGTGTATAATTAATTTATATGAATTTACTTACATAAATAACACAATAAAATAAGATTAAGGTATCCGACTACCTAAAATTATGAATTTTGCCAAAAATTGACAATTTTTTACGACTTTATTTTATAGACCCTCTTATTAGCTTTATAAAAATACCAAGTTCATTATTTTCCGTTCTCTAGAACAAAAACTACAAGTGTTTTAGTAAAAGCAAATGCCATTACTTTAACCAAGATGTCATTCGTTAAAACGCTTTTTACTCTAAATGTGTTATTTTTAAATGTTCAAATGGAGCCAGCCATTGCTAAAAAAGTTTTGAAAATAATGAACTGAAATTTTTTGTGTATGTTCTGTGAAAAAGTAGAAGTATTTCAACCATCAGATTTGTCAACCACTGTTTTATTACAAAATTTACAGTCCCTTATTTTAATACAATAACGGTTCTTTAAAGCAATTTCATATATTAACTAAGATAAAGTGTTCTAGTTTTTGAAAAAATTAAAATAACTCTTATCCTGAAGGTCATTTCAAAAACAAATAACATAGCAACACATCTCAGAATTGAAAAATTGAAAGTTTGTTCAAAGACTTTTGGTACAGAATGGGCCCTGTTTATGTTTTTTTTTTAATCTTTACCAATTTGTTCCCATTTTAGTAATAATAATTTCTTTTTCTCTTCTTAATGTTGACATATTTTCCTTAAAATGCATTAAAAAAATCTAAAAACCACAAAAAAATCCCCATGTCTCCATTTTTTTTTAATTGTCACGTAAGCACTCGGATACCTTAAGAGAATATAAACGTAAGGAGATATACAATTTTTTATATTGAATCCAAATTATAATCCATTCATCCTTAATCAGTAAAACAAAACAACATCATATTAAAAATGATATTCCTTCCGAGAAATAAAAAAGAGATGCTACAATTTATGTATCTATTTTAGGGATCAAAGTAGCTGTTCAAAATGACATTCGAGGGCATCGTTGCACATCTGACGCCGGAGAACGCGGATTGCCACACTTTTACCCGGGTGTGGAATCCATCTTGTCGGTAACATCAAACAATTTTTATCATGATATATTTCTATATGCTTACAAGAATGCCACCCATATTAACAGAAGGAAAAGTTTTTATGTATGAGAGGTGTAGTGCAAGGACGGAAAGGCCCAGACGCAAGAAATTTAGTGCTGAAAAAGTGTATGTCAAAACTTTCTTTTTAGAATTTTCTTTAAATTTAATGTGATTTTTGGTGTACGTTGCGGATTAGCTTTCAAACTAATCATCGCAGGATATTAGTTCTTTGACCACCTGGAGCCAGAGGCGGATTAAGAGCCTGGCGGACCTAGCGGCTGCCAGGGGCCCCGAGCACCAGCAGGGGCCCCAAGCTGATAGACTTCAGTTATAAGTTCAACGTGCAACAAAAAATCTTGTACTGATATTGCAAACCCAATGATTACCCACATTTGAATCGTATAACAATTAGTGTGTTGCCCTCATATATTACATGTAATTGCGGTTAAAATCCGTTTTTTTTTTTAAAAAAATGTTTTCTTGAACTTTGGTTTTTAATATATGTTTTCAGTTCCAAGTTTTTAAAAATTTCATCCCAGATTTCTTATATTACAATAATGATCCCAGATCTCAGACTATAAACAACTACCAATGTTTAGTTCTTTCGAAAGAATTTAGTATTTGAAGGTTCGTAATTTATTGTTAACTGGATTTTTGTGTTTATATTTTGAGAATGTGGGGAAAGAGAACGAAGCAGTTTCGGATTAAACGACATGGAGGCCCCTAGGCAGTCGAGTTCTCGGGGCCCTGTAGCCTGTTTTTGGAGCACTAACAGAAAATAGAACATGCTTTTGTGGGCCCCTAAAAAGCACGGGGCCCATAGGCAACTGCCTACTCCGCCTTACGCGTAATCCGGCACTGGATCGAAGTATTTTGTAATTTAGCATCAGTTTTATTTCAGTCAGCATGTCAGAAAAAGCGAAATATTTAAGTGAGATCGAAATTTCTCTAAATTGATGAATGAATCAAATAGTGAAATAGATGAAAGTTATTTTTTGGAAAAAACAGTAGAGGATCTTTGGCTATTGAAATAATTGATCACAGGGATATTTGCATACTTTCATAAGGTCTGAATTTTGCTGGCATTTTTTACCAATGGTCAACTTAAATTTGATTGACTTTTAAAGTTAAAATTTCAGGTAATGTGCATTTGGCATTTTGTTCTTTAATTTTTTTTTTGTTTTGGTTTCATAGGATAATTTTTACACCATTTGCTTTCATATGTTTGATTTTTGAGAAAAACTTGTGTGTCTCCAGTTTGATAACGTTTTCCTTTTAGCATTTCTACATTTTAAGTTTTTGTAATATAGAGAAAGGGAACTATGTACAGGGCCAGCCCTGTTGGTGGTGTGGCGGATGCTGTGCGCAGGGGCCCCAGAATGATCAAAAACTAAAATGTACTCTTGCATATGAAAACTTGACAATATTCTTATCGTAAGAAATGTGAATTTTGTCGTAAACATTACTATTGTAGATCTCTGAAATTCAACAATTTGCAAACTAATTCTTGAAATCATGCAGACTTTAACGGTTCGCACTACCACAGATGAAGCATATAATAAGAAAGGATTTTAAATTCTGAGAAACATTCCTGAACAACATTTCTTCTTATCAGGGGCGTAGCTATCACCGTATCAATGATATGGGCTCCCCTAGAGGCCCTGGACGTGTGTAAGCAAAAAGTCGTAAAATGTTATCAATGGTCATATTAAGAGTTCCTTTTTACGTTTATAAAATAGTATGTCACTGGCATAAAACGATATAAGTTTTCCGTGTGAATTCTGAATCTCAGGAAACGCAATAAGAAAAGTTTAAAAGCTGGTAAAATTACTCAAAATAATGAGAAGACAAGGAGTGGTGTGATCTTTGAATGTAGGAAAAACTTCTCATTCAAAACGGATCGGCAGAAAGATCGTTTGAAGTGAAATACAGATAAAAAATCCATTCAGAATGTTATTTGCCTGTAAATGACAATAACCCCTTCGTCTACTGATTGATTGACTGTAATAAACGTCGTACTAAGAAGCTACAGGAAGGCTCGGCCCTTAGTCGGAATTTTTTTCATAGATGGTCCAGCGAAAGAGAGTATTATATTATATTTATCCCGGTTCTCTTTTATTTCTGTAACAACCAAGAGACTGAATGTGCATTCATGGTGAGCAAGGGCTGAATAACTGCTTCCCGTTCGAGAAAAGATAGGACCATAAGCGCCTGAAGTCTTCTGTCACCCTCCAAGTCTATAGTTAATTATTTTTTTAAGGAGTATCAATGAGTTCTCAACGTTGGTTCTCTGGGGGAAGAGGCGCGTTAAAGAAGAATTTCGGCACATTGGACAAAAGCACGATCAAGATTTATGGCAGGCTTAAGGATGAATGAAAAGAATGGGACAGAATGACCCTGAGAAAAAGACCCCTTTTCGAAGTAAACTGAGGAAATTTTGCATCAATTTGACTTCGAACTAATTTTTTTAGCTTCCTGCGCTTAAACAGACAAATCGAGAACCGTGTTTAAACAAAAAAAAAAAAAAAAAGGTAACTATATTTTCATTTTCAAATTCTCTTTTAGATTTATAAGATTTAATGCGCAGGTATTTTAATCATGCGTAAGATAAAGTGAAAAAAATATTTTGTCGCATTTGTGTCATTACTATTTTATTTATTTATTTTTCGATTTACATATATAAATATAAATAACTGCCATCAGTTTCTTAGCATATATTTTTATGATTTTAACATATTTAAATGTGTTTTCGTAGCTTGAATCTTAAAACATTTTCGATTGGCATTGTTATTTAAATGAAAAAATATTATTTGCCTCTCTTATAAAAATAATTTCTTGAGTCAGTTATAAAAAGCGATAATAGCTCATTTAAAATACAAAACATTAATGAGATTTTGAGTACATTCATTAATTATTTACCATACTTAAAAGAATCCTAACAATAACTCGAAATTGAAATAAAGCTTTATTATATTTATGTGTGATTTTTTGTTTGTAATCCTAAAGATTACGATAATTTTGTTTAGTAATATATGAGCCAATCTATAATTTCTAAATATTTCATTAAAATTGCTTCAAACTGTTAAAAGAATTTTCAAAGAAAGAAAGTATATTAAGTTTACTTAAAAATACACTTTTCTTTCTTTTTATTGAGTAACGTGAAATAAAAACATAATTTTTCTAATATACTTTAAAACTGCTAAGAGAACCATTATTTTGTAAGATTAAATTTGAAAAGCACAAATTCTTTTTGTCTTTCTTGTATTTATTGTCATTTTAAGAGTGATTTGCTCGCGATATTTTTTGATTAAGATCTTTTGTCCAGACAACTTGAAAGGATATTCAGTGCAATCTAATAATTAAATATGTGTATAACTAATTATAAAAATACATAAAAATCGTATAATTACTTTAAAATGAATAATTTCTTTAAAATATTGTATAACATTCTGTATGCTTCTAATAAAGTTAATCAAAATTCTCTCATCTATAACTATATTTAAAATCTTTAAAAAAGGCAACAATGCCAATACTATAGCAGAAATTTCTTATAAAAAGCATTTAATGAAATGTTTATTTTTACAGAACAATAATGTTGAAAAATATAAGTACTATTTTTTAATTGCTCCTAGTTTAAAACTATTTAAAGTGATAGCAAAATGTATTACAGAAATAAAAATAAGATAAACACAATTTATAAAGTAGATAAGAGAGAGAGAGAGAAAGTGAGTGATTTCAAACAAAATAGAAATGTGAAAAATTATTCAATATATAGTAAGATTGTTTAATTTTGAGAAATGGAAATTCAATGTAATTAAGATATAAATTTAATTGAAAAATTGTAGATTTCTTTTGTGATATTGTGGCGTTAGTCAAACAGTTTTGAGTTATCTTAGAAATTTCAAATTATTTTGGAAATGTTTTATTGTTCTGTTTAGTCACAAAGTATTAAGATTTTTGAAAAAACAAACAAGTATAGTAATAATACTAAACTATAGAATGTGTAAAAAACATTTGTATTCAGTTAATGTTTTATTAACTTATATTTAGGAACTTTAAAAGGAAATCAAGAGTATTATAATTGTTTTTTTCAGTTTTTAAAAGAAGACCTTTGAATTTTTGACTGCTTACTTTTGGTTGATTTTAATAATTTTGATTGTAAATAATCCGGAAGCTAAGCTACGTTTTGTTCTAGAAATTAAACTATGATTTCTGTAAAGAATAAAAGAATTAAACAAAATATATGTGTATTAAATCGGAAATTTCCTACTTCTATCACAGAAAATTTGGAAAAAAGTTAAAATGTAATTTTATGAGAGTTTGGGGGGGGGGATTTAATGCTCTTTAGAAATTTTAGCTAAATTTGGACTGGATATTAAAAATTGCAGAGGGCAATCATTTGATAATGCGTCTAATATGTCCGGGCGGTACTCAAATCTACAGGCACGTATTAAAGAACACAGTCCAAGCGCGGTTTATATTCCTTGTGCCAGTCATTCTTTAAATTTAGTAGGAAATTTAGCAGCAGAAAGTTGTAGCGATGCAATTAAATGTTTTATGCTTGTACAGAAATTATTCTATTTTTTTCTGTGTCAACCCATCGCCATCTGGAAAGAAGTAAACATGCAATATCTGTGAAAAAAGTTTCAGATACACGATAGTCAGCAAGAGCAGATGCCGTACGAGCTATAAGACTTGGTTATACACACATAAAAGAGGTCCTGGCTGAAATCCGTGATACAAATGAGGAGAAGAAGATCACAATACTGGAGCCAACTTCTCTTTTGAAACATGGTAGAATGGTCATTGGGGCACATGATTTCTGATGAGGTCTTCATCCCCTATCTTGAATTTGAGGGAGCATTAAAAATTACACTTGCTATGTTTAGTGGAAGGTGGAAACAAGTATAAAAAGTTTAAAAGTTAAAAATTTAAAAATAAAATTAAAATTAAGAAATACATTAGATTGCGACCTGAAATAATAATAATATAAAGAAAAATTGCTGGAGCTATTTTTGTTTGCGTTGGGGTGTTTGGTAAAAGAGTGGAATACTGAGTCGACCGCAGCTAACTCCGTTGCCGGAGGTTAGCGTACGGCCAATTTAATCATTGGGTACTTTTGAAACACATGGAAAAGTATGAAACTTCCCTAATCACCGTGATTTGGGATACCATACTCCAGAGGGTGAGTGCTACTAGCAAAGCATTACAATCAGTTGGGTGTGAGCTATTAAAAGGGTCTAATCTACTGAAATCTTTAGAAAATTATATACAAAATTTCAGGAATGAATTTGGAAAAGCAGAACAAGAAGCAACTGCTTTATCAGGGCTCTCATTTGAAAAGGAAGTTGGACAAGGTTGCAGGCAGCGAAAGAGAAAAATTATATTCGGTGAAACTAAAGAAGGTCATGAATTTGAAAATAGGGAAAATTTCTTGGTCAACTCATTCTATGTCATATGTGATAGGACAAGTGCAGAACTATCCCGAAGAGCTGGAATATATGAAACTGTCCTAGAACACTTTTTTGCATTTTTTGACAAGAGGTTTCCTGAAATTAAGAAGAAAGCTGTACAAAAATTAAAGGATATTTACAAAAACGATATTTAATTGCTTAATTTTGACGATGAATTGGATCAGTTTTTGCTATTTTTAAAAGAAAACAAAGATACTATGAACACTCCAATAGAAATTTATCGAGTTGCAAAAGAAATGGTCTCGACTTTCCCTAATGTCGAGATACTTTTAAAAATATGTTTAACTATAACGATATCAAATACATCAAGTGAGAGATCTTTTTCGTTTTAAGCGCGTTAAAAATTATTTAAGAAATAGTATGGGAGAAGATAAACTGAACAGCATGGCCATTTTATACATAAAACAAGATATTTTGGACCAAATAGATACCGCAAAAATAATCGATGAATTTGCCCAAAAAAATCAAGACGTAAAGTTATATAGCAAAATTTTAAGCTTTTAAGTAAGGTTTTTTTTTTAATTCTTTAAAATAAAGTTAAAAGGTTTTTTTGAGCCGTTAATTTTCTTTTTAGCTATACATTTTATTTTGAGAATTTAAGGTCAGCGAATTTTTTCGACTCTTAAGCCCAGGGGGCCCCAAACTTTTTACCGCCAGGGGCCTCCAACTAGCTTAATCCGCCTCTGCCTGGAGCCACAGGTTTACAATAATCTCCCGAAGTTACACGATAGGTGGAACTGAGTGATAACCAGGTAAGTCGAATTCGCGTTTGTCGGGTATAATTTCGCATATAAATACATATAAATTATTATTGGTTGGGGCCGGAGACGAAAGAAAACTATATTTAAGAAAAAAATAAAGTTTAATAAATGTAGGATGAAACAAATACAAAATCGCAAACTGAAGTTATTTTGATGTAGAAGGTTTCATAAAATCTAAGTAGTCTGCCGGTTCAAAGATTCTTTTTTTCCGCTTCCCCTTTTCTTCTGTGCACCATTCATTTTTCAGTTCCTATTATTAGTTCACACTATATATATATATACACTGGTGTGCAAAAATTAAGGACGAGACGGTTTTTTCAATATAACTTTGTACAAAAGCATTCCAAATCAACACATTTAATACCGTAAGATCCCCAATACGTAAGGACATGAGTAATGTAAGCAACACTTACTAAAAGAGAAATCAGAGGGATAAAAAGAAGCTTTATTGAAAAAGTAGCATGGAGCGCAATGCGACTGAAGGCCGAAACATCCCTGTGATGGGTGTCCAGCAAGAAATATCCGGTCTTTAGTAGGGGATATGATCTCCCCTGACTGCTAGGCAGGTTTCACAGCGTATGCCCATGCTGAGAATGAGGGTGTCAATGAGATGTTGAGGCATTGCTGCCCATTCGTCTTGCAGTGCCAATCGAAGCTCCGGAATCGTTACTGGTGGTAAGGTACGAGCTGCCAAGCGTCTGCCTAGAAAATCCCATACATGCTCGATGGGATTGAGATCCGGAGATCGTGCCGGCCAATCCATACGTTCAATATCCTCACTCTCTAAGAGCTGTTCGGCAGCTACTGTGCGATGACATGGTGCATTGTCGTCCATGAAAAGGAACTGCGGACCATAGCGCCTCTAAAAAGACGCACATATGGAAGAAGAATCTCGTTACAATAACGGGTCCCGTTGACTGAACCTGCGTCGAAGATGTGAAGGTCTGTACGACTACCAAGCATGATGCCTCCCCAAACGAGAACACCGCCACCTCCATACCTGTCCCTTTCAATGATGTTCGAGGATGATTGCGGCTTCCCCGCTCTCTCCAGATGAGTATGCGATGAGAATCGCTACTCAGACTGAATCTGCTCTCATCTGTAAAGAGTACTCGTCCCCATTCATTGTCTCTCCAATTCCGGTATTCCCGGCACCACAGAGAACGCCTTCTCCGATGGGCAGGCGTTAGAGGTACACACCGTACAGGGCGTCGTGCAAACAGACCACCACCGTGCAGTCTTCTGGCCACGGTAAAACGCGATATCGGTCGTCCAGTCGCCTGTGTCGTGTGTCTAGCGATTTCTCCCGCTGTCTGCCGCCTGTTTCTTCTGGCCTGTAAGGCAATATACCGGTCATCTGCGGGTGTGGTTCCTCGTGGACGACTACTACTGAACCCCCGGATAGCTGTTCCTGTAGTTTGAAATTGTCTCCAAAGTCGTGAAACGATGCTGTGAGCAATTCCGAACTCTGCAGCCACACTTGTCACACTGCGACCTTCCTCCAACTTCCCAATGATTCGACCTCGGGTAAAAGCATCCAGATGTCGTCTAACAGATTGATTATTCGCCCTTTCTCGCTGAGGCAGCAACTCGGTGTGATTTTAACTGCTATACGGTGTGCAACCTCTTTGCCAGAAATACTAATCTTACACCGACAACATGCTTTACTACTCAGACACTCCCCCATTACGTCTACCTGCATATCTGCGCATGTGCTACCGTACATCACCTCACTTAATCTCATGATTGGTCTTTCTGTCCGCTCTGCCTCTTCGTTCAGCTGATATGCTAATTTTTCGACTTCGTCCTTAATTTTTGCACACCAGTGTATATCTCGTTCATGTTTTCAATCGTTAATAAAATAATTTTTATTCATCCCCTCAAGTTCAAATACATTTTTTTAAACTTGTAGTGGATAATACTTGATGTTAATACAGTGTTTTCAAATATTAACTCATTAATTACATTTAATTAATGAATGAATAGTAACAAAAATAATTGTCCAACGCCATATGTAAAAAGAAAAGTGTCTCGTTGTGTCCTTGTAACGCAATGAATAGTGCGTTGGACTTCTAATCCAAAGGTCATGGGTTTGAATCCTACATGGGATGGCTTAATTTCTGAGAATGTGATTTATGAATGAAAAATTGTAAACAAAAGTAGTAGTCCAACACCATATATAAAATGGAAAATCGTTTTCTATTTTGCTACTGTAATGTCCTAGCATTGTCAATTGATGAAACTGGATAGATGTTTTGAATGTTTATTTACACACACAGATACAACTATTTACGTCTATTTGAAAACGTTTTAGGTAAATTATAATTCTATTTGATGGCTTAATGATTGACTTTTATAGCAAACATTGTAGAATGCGCCAGATGGCATTCAACACATCTGCCTCCGACATTCAAAGCTCCTTGGTGGAACCCACAGATCTCTCTTCGAGAGACAAGCACTAAACAATATCTTCACAAAGTTCGCTGGTGGAGTTTACCTATTCTCTCGTTACGAGATAATCCCCGAAAGAAAATCTCCGCACTAAGCTCACTGGCAGAGCTCAACAACCGCTCTCGTCGAGAGGTAATCACACGCCGGCGTGCCACTCACGTAGGTGCATTACCACGGCTCAGTCCACGGTGCTACCTAGAGTTTCAGAACGGGTCTTGAGTTCATTTCATCACTTAATATTGTGAATCTGTCATATGTATATACATATTTATATTAAATGTAATTATTTAATAAAAAGTAGCTAAAATAAAAGTTTTCTTTGATGACCTAAATAGGAATTGACTTTAAAATTTTTTATATTTCTGGTTTCAATTAAACTGAGGCCTTCCGTCAAATTCCCAACCATCATTCGATCTTCTGATTGAACTGAGTCTGGAGACTCAATTTCTTGCTCTTACTCGTACATTTCTATGAGCTCATCAATTGTCAGCTCTTGATTGTGGGAATCTAGCAGTTCTTGAACGTCTTCACTATCCGCTTCTAAATGAATTTCTCTGTCAAAATTGACAACTTCTTCTCAATCATATTGCCCCACACAATTTTATTTCCCCCCGTTCAACAAAAGATGAATAGACGATATTTGAAAATCGCGTAAATCCTGGTTCGCGTAAATCGGAGTAGCGTAAGTAGAGGTATTCCTGTATTTTTAGGAGATTGACGAAAAAGCTAATTAACTAATGTGACCGAACAGTTTTTTTGGAGGGAGGGATTTTTTAAAAAATTTTTTAAATCAATCCTATCTAGAAATATATCAGTTGAAGCTGCATAATTTACCAACGTATATACGTGAACGGTGGCTCTCTTTTTAAAAAAAATGAGGGAAACCATCAATTTATGGAAATTATTTAAACGTTTAATTTTACACATTGATTGATCCTTAATATACAACCTCTGACAATAAAGTTCGGTGAATAGTCCTGTAACATTAACGTAGATGAAATATTAACGAAGATTTCCTTACTGTCCTTCGAAATAATCAACTCCTATAACTATGCACCCCGCTGGGATCTTCTATACATGTCCTGAAAAATTTGCAAGAAGTCTTCTTTGGGGATTGAGTTCAAAAGCCTCGTCATGTTTCGTTGGATGTCAGGAGTATCGTCAATATCGATAACACTTTTTCTCATCCCTAAATTCTGGGTAACGATTTATCGCACGGATCCACAGTTAATCTGCAGTTCATCAGCTATCATGCGTACAGTTAATTGACAGTTAGTGCTTAATTTCCTCACTTTTTAAATGTTTTCGTCATTGGTGGAGGTCGCCTAGTGTGACGGATTTATGCGCGATTCTACTAATATCTTATTTTCTCTTTAAAACAAAATATTTATTTCAACCAACTTTCATCGAGAACCCAAACGTGATTTATGTAAATGAGGAATATTATATAAATTCGGTTTTCGCGAGTTGAAAGAGAGGGAAGTAAGAGGTTAAGTTAAGTTAAGTGAAGGAAAGGAAGAAAGTGATCTGTTGATACGTTGTTGTTGACAAGCTGAAGTTGATACGTTTGATGTGTGCAAGTAGAAGTGAACTTGAAGTTCGGGAATTTGTAAAAGGATTGCAGAGCGGGGAGCCATCGTCATTTGATCAAGCCGAAGAAAGTGTCTGAAGTTTTCTGTGTAGGATCCGATGCATTAAAGATTCAGGTACTGTACACTTGATTAGATAGAAGCTGATTATTAGTGTGCGAGGTAGTTGTAATTGAGCGTATTTAAGCTGTCTTAGATTCAGCCGAGGGTCTGTAATGTTATCCCCGTATTAGAATATCTCACCTCTGCGCTCTACCATTGTTTATATACCTTAATTAGAATTGTGTTGTTCTTGTTTCATAATCATTAATAAGAATTAATAAATCAAATTAGATTGGAATAATGTCTCTGGATTATTTAGTTCCTCCTACACATCTAGCCGGGTTTTCAGATAGACAGGAGGATTTGGATGTAACGGGTAACCAGAGGTTACCACAGCCTGTCTTCCGCTATGAGGGTTGTCAGAAACACTCTCCCTGCTTTTCGAAAACGGGCGAACCATTCGTACACACATTTTATGAACAGTGCTTGATCTTCATAAATACATACTAAGCTTCTTCTGGTCTCTTGCGTAAATTAAAACAAAACTTTAAATTGATCTTTTGTTCGTTCATTTTCCTGTTCTCAGTTAAGAACCAACGTTCTAAACAAGCCCTTTGTAAAACAAGTCTTACATTGAACACAAATGAATCTCAAATGAACAACGGTGAGAGCAGATGGTCAACATCTGCCGTTACGCATGTGCAGTTTTTTGTTTCGCCAGTGTTGTCATTGGCTGTTTTGACTTCATTCACCGACCTTTATTGTCATAGGTTCAGAGGTTGTAATAACAATTATCAATAGTAAAATGTAACGCTTGCAGCTTAAATTTAAAATTTGTTTAAAAATTTTTCCAAGTGAAGAATTAGTACTTCCTCCAATATTAATACATTGAGGACGAGAAAAACCATGATTCTGAGAAACTCTATGTGCTTTATTACGTAAACGTGCATTGTTTTTTTTAAGAGGATATGGTACGATTTATAAAAAAAAACCTTTTTTATGGTTTTCACAATTTTTTCGTTGATCTATGTACATGTGTTTCTTTTGTTAAACAGTTTTTATTTTCAAATTACGACAAGAAGCTAACCACTTACTTTTTTTAAAGAAAAATTTGAAAATTCATAAAGTAATTTTAAAATGTTACTCCCCTTTTATAATTGATGTATACACACACATGAATTTGATTTACAAGTGCTTTGAACTACGTATGACACATAAGGTTCATAAAGTTGGTATGGGTTTTGAGATATCGTGATTGATATTCGTAAAATACCTTTTTTATGAATGCCTACTGAAAATTCTAAAAATGCGAAAATTTTTATATATATAATTCGCCTATTTTTAAAATATAAGCTTTGTTTTTTGAATTAATTAAACAATGTGCAAAATGCACACGAACTTTTGTTGCATGTTTTAATAGCAATAAAAAAATCAAAGCATTAGGCATAATAGATAAACTAGTTATTTTTTCTTTCCGAGATGATTCTAAGTTTTTATTTGCCATTGGGATGTGAATAAAAACGAACATAGCATTTATTATAATCGGTATTTTTAACTTACAGCTTTTAGATTTTGTAAAATTATAGAAAAATATATAAAAAAAATAAATTAGGCTAGAATACTTTAATTTGGTTTTTTGACCGATTTTTGTCATTTGAGTCTACTGTGTCCTCTTAAGAGAAGTCACTACACTAAATATCTTCAAAAAATCGATTTGGGATTTTTATACTTCTAAAACTTTTCATTCACGCTCTTTCCAATGACATAACGTTCAGTAAAATACGTTTAACGCGAAAACTCGTAAGACGAAATATAGGTTAACACGAAATAATAGAACGGTCTCGACAAACTACAATGTATTATCATGCATATTTTTCTCTTAACATGAAATGAAAATTGCTTAACACGAAAAGATGATTTTTTTCCTGGGAATGAACACATTACGGAAAACACCAGCTGGATTGAACTGTCCTACTGTATCATAGGAAGCATTCGTCGCAGTAGATGATTATAATATGTGTAGAGAAACAATTAAGACAGGCAAAGACACTTTGGAGTTTTTTCAAAGCTCAGAAAATAACATTGATGCAGATTATCGCAACGAAAATTAAGGGAATAAAATGCAGCTCCTGATCCCATGTCATCCGAAATAAGGAACATCATGAAAAGTATGCGCAGTTATTTAGACGCACATTCCAATGTTGAAATGAATAACAAAAGGAATGACACCGAAAAATTTCATGCTAAGAAACACAATACAAAGAAAAATATCAGATTGTTTTCAATAAATTCAACAAATGTTTCGTTTTTCAAAAAAACTTTATACTAAATTTCTTTAAGTTCTTATGATTATTTTTCCCCATTGATTTTTGTTTAATGCAGGCATACATACATATCTAGTTGCATATAAATAAAATAAACTCTTACAAACGTAATTGTTTTGTTGATATGTATCTATCTCTCTATCCTCTTTCTCTCTCTCTCTCTCTATATATATATTGCAACATCCCTTAACACGAAATTCTTTTAACACTTAAAATATTTCAGTCCCTATAGTTTCATGTTAACCATTTTTCACTGTATTTGCTTATATATAAATTAGAAATGTGTTAAAATAGCTTTTGAATAATAATAAGCTGGCGAGCCACGCCCGTTTTGACAGATCAAAAGTAAACATTCACCTTTAAAACCTGGTATATATTTGAGGGGCCTCCTAATTAGTTAAAACAGTTTTGGTATTACCCAACTATTTTAGTTATTTTTTCGCTAACAATTGCAGTGTAATTGTAAGTATAATTGCAAAGCTTTTTACCTATTTTCGGAGTAAAATGTGTTCACCCTGTTTGCTAAACTTATCGATTGTCATTTGAGATTTTGAGGGATTTTTTAATTCTACTTTATTTAGAGTAAATTGAATGGTTTGTTAGGATTATCACTTTTTTTAATATGCCCTTACCACACAAATTTTCCAAAAAACGTAGTGTTACTGTTTTGATGGTAGAATTAGTGTTAAGAAATCATACATCAAATGGTAAAGCAAGTAAATCCAATGTGAATCTAATGTGTTGAAGTGAATCTTGATTTTAAAAATCATTTGCAAAAGAAAGGAAATTCCTGATTTAGGTGAAAGTTTTCAACATATGTAGGAAAAAAATGACATTATTTATGTCAAAATGAAACTAAATATATAATTTCATTTATCTTCAAGAATGATGTGAAATGTATAAATACGTGACAGTGGGATGGACTTTCAAGTGCTTAAAACTTATTCTGGTCTGGATATTACTTTCATTTTGAAATGGTGTGTTTATGCTTACACACAATCTGGAACTTTCTTTTTCAGATTATTATGAAAGAACTGAAATAGCAACTATTAATACTAGATTCGTATATGCACTGCGTTCTATTTGAAAAGATTCAGAAGCTGGAAGAATGTTTTATGGCGTTATGAAACTTTTTCAACCCCCTGTGAGATTTGCACCTTATAATAAGAGTCTTAAGCGCTGCAAAACTTTTTTGTGTAGAAATAATTGAAAATGCTGAGCAAGATGCTGTTAATGAAAATGAAAATATCTTAAACTTATTGCAGTTGCTGTAGATAGAGCTTCGCAAAAGCAAGGTTATATGTCTCCCAATGGTGTTGTTACTGTGACCGGCAAAAACGCTAAAGGTAATAGATGTTGAAATACTCTCCAAATATTTTACGTGCTAGAATAATTGTCGCTGCCCGAAGATCGCAGGTGTAATAGGGTTCCGGGTAGGAGCCTACCTGACCTTAAAAATAGATACTTTTATTTATATCCAACTCTTTATGATAATATACAACTTTATTGCCTAACTCTGGAGCAATCTGAAATCCTAACACTTAATCGGAAACATAAAATTATTCAAAATAACTTTTCTTGAGTCGGAGTTCCTTATGACGATCCTTCTCAAACTCCTATAGCTCGGTCAGCTCCAAAGAGAGTTATTTACTTGCACATCTTCTGCTGAATTTTAAAACGAATATTAATTTCAAGTTGCGTGACTTCCCAGTCGCAATTAATTTTCTCTTATTCTAAGTTTTCACATTTAACAATCAACGATTAACCATTAGCTCACACATCCAAACGTCAGAGCTTAAATAGTATTTACATTTGGATAAAACCAAGTCATAGTTCAGTAATAGCACTGTAAAATTGGAGACTTGGCTATCACCTTATGCTCCGACACAATTTGATGAATATAGAACATTTAGAATCTATTGGTTGAAATTTTAGAATCTATTGATTGACATTAAAAATTCTTCTAGTTTTTGGGCATGCTCTGTTGTTTTACACAATTCGCTATTGTTGAATACGACCATTCTCCGTGGTTGGAGATAAATTTTTTCAAAATATTTCGTGGTGTTTGTATTTGCTACAGGTTAAAATGAAATGTTCACTTGTTTCTTGCTATTGACATTCCGAACACATTGGAGAATCTTCTTGTTTAAAAAGAAAATAAATATCATTCAATTGTAGTTTTTTTCTCTCACATCTTATTAATGAAAACCTTTGAATTTCTATTGCTTGCTGCCTGTCTATTCCCCTTTTCAAGATGGGAAATAAAATTAAAGTTTTTATGCCTTCTGCTCTTTGTCCATGCTTCTTCATTTTTACTTTGGTGTAGTATTTTGAATTATGTGTGTGTAGATCCTCCACTGAAATCCAAGGAATAATTCTTTAAGGTTCTGGAGAGGCTTTGGCTAATTTATCAATTTCTTCGTTGATCTCTATTCATTTATGTGCCGGTACCCAAACCAAGTCATATCTATGGAAAGCGGTTTTTAAACTAAAATCACAGTTAAAGAAAAATTTTCCCAAGAGGATTAGTAGAAGAACCCGGATAGAGCTCGTTGCAAACTATATTCATCAAGAAAATCGTAAGGTTTAAGTGGGATGTCGAAGTTGATGGAAGTCGAAGATACATCTAGAATATTTCAACTTTCATTATCATTACATAATGCTCGGTATATTACGAGTTTAGGGGGTTGGAGAAACGAAAGCATTTGATGCTATCAAAATGAAAAATATCTATGGAGATGAATATTCTACAGAAAAATTAGAGTTTACTGGACACGTGATGAAGCGCATGGAATCAAGATTGAGTCGTTAAAATTTCAGATAGAGGGGGTAAATCTTATCTGATAGTATGCATTATTAAGTGATAAAAATCGCTTAACTGCATGAAATAAATAACTTACAATCATACTATCAATTAGCTATTCGAAGAAAGCAGTGTTTAGAACAGGGTGCTAAGAATTTCATAACGAATTCTCGTTGTAACCGCCATATGGTACGGCACCAGTGAAGTGGCACGCATTCGGAGGACAAAACCCGTGACATTTGGCTCCGTAAGCACGTAACATACCACTGGACCAAAATGATCTCTTCAGACCAGAAGAAGTGACTGGCTTAAATAGATTATACCGCTATATTCTTCCGCACCAGTGAGTCTGTGGATAGGCGAACAAACTATATAGTTGTTATGGCGAGCGTGTGAGTTGTTGCTGTTGATTGGAGGAGTTGCGTCTCGTGAGTCGAACTACTTTGCTGCGTCAAGCGAGTCTCACGAGTTTGTTTGCTGCGTCAAGTGATTCTGACGAGTTTGTTTGACTGCGTCAAGTGAGTCTGATAAGTTTGTTTGGCTGTGTCAAGTGATTCTGACGAGTTTTTGGTTGCTCTTTTTGCGGGTAAATGGCGCCAAGACAGTTCAGAAGGTTACGCTGTTTCTTAATTTAGCCAAGGTCATGAATGAAGTTTATTTGATAAAGAAACACTGTATCTTTGTTTACAAACACTCTGTATTTCCAAATGCAGTTCTTCATGCTCTGAAGGTGTTCAGACCTTATAATACTGCCTAAAATAAATGTTAAATTTTTTTGTTAACTACTGATATCCATTATTGATTCTCGCATTTAACGTCTGTGCACATTACACAGGAGTCGGCAACCTTTTTCAGCTGTGGCGTGCCAAACCAATCTATCAATATGATTCAGCGTGTCACACTCTAGGACACTTTTGAAGCAATAATTTGATTCCAGCAATAATGCATGCAGAGTTAAAGAATACAGGTCAATAATATAGGTTTACAATTTTATCATATATATATTAGTTTTGCATCATTTAAAGATATTTCAAAACATAACAATAAACAGCATAAAATCTAACTATTTCTTCAACAAAACTAAAAAAAATTAAAATTTTATATATTTTATGCATTTTAAACAAAATAAGAAATAGACAATATATGTAGTTATATAAAGTTTTTATTAATTGTAGTTAAATAAAAATTTTAAAAACTCAATGCGAGCCTATACTGCTTACATCACTACTATCAAATCACAACAACTGGGATATGATTTGTGACTTTCAATTTGACACGATTGTGAGCATTCAGGTGTTAAACAATAATTTCTTTGCAGACTCGAAATATTTTTTATATGAGGAAAAATTTCTTACTTAGATATGTTGACCAAAAACGGGGAGCATGCAATTTTCTCTCTTCAAACAATTAAATCTCTCCGGAAATGATATTCGATAATTTACAAAATAGCTGTATACAGTGGTACCTCGACATACGAGTTTAATTCGTTCCGCAACCTTGCTCGTATCTTGAATTACTCGTATCTCGAAGCAAATTTCCCCATACAAAACAATTGAACTACCATTAATCCGTTCCAACCCCCAAAATGTCACCCCAGTTATTTTTGTTACGTGGTTTTGAATAATAAAAACGTATTTATAAATAACAGATATTTATTGCACAAAAACAAAAAAGAGAATGTAAAGAAATAAATTAGATATCCTCACTGGTCTTTGCCTTTTTCGCTACATTTTTCTCGCTTTCACCTGTAGGCCGTTTAGAAAAAAACATGTCCAGGGAGGTTTGTTTCTTCCTCCCTCTCAGAATGTTCCACACCATCAGCAGTTTCTCCATATTTTCATGAAGGGAGGTTCGCAGCTTGGAAATTATCGTAAGGCCCTTAGCCGGCGTTACACTCTTTATCGACTCCTTCTGTTTAAGCACAGTACATATCATGGACCTACTACGCCCATACTGCCTCGACAAGTCAACAACTCGAACACCTTGCTCATGTTTTTCTATAATTTCACGCTTTAATTCAATACTCATCATCTTTTAATTAGCACTTGACTTTTCACAAACTTTCTTCCGATGCATGGTTATAAAAGTAAATGAACCACAACTGTAAATGTAAATGTAAATGCAACACAAAACGCGAACACAAATACACAACTTATCACAGCGGAAGCACGCTGCTAACTGATTCACTGACCGTGATGGATGCGACCGCGTGCTACTACCGGCCGACCTGCTAAACCGTACTCGTATCTCGAATTTCGCTCGTAACTCAAAGCAAAAAATCACTCGCTCGCCAGCTCGTATCTCGAAAAACTCGTATGTTGGGGCACTCGTATGTCGAGGTACCACTGTATTCATCTTCAGAGTTATCTTTCAGATGTTTTCGTAATTCCGTAAATGTTCATAATTCTGAAGATGTTTGTCAAATAAGGACAAGGTCCATTACAAATTTATCAACTTCCATCCACTCAAAAATTGACAAATTTGTACAGTAGTTCAGAGTGCCACTGAGAATTGTATTTCGTGCGACTTGTGGCACGCATGCCATAGGTTGTGACCCCTGGTTTAGAACATGCTACAAACTGTCTGGGCCATTTTACTGCGCATAATATCCTCAGATGCATATCCTAAACAAGACTGTTGGTGAAGATATATGGCAGTGGTGTACGCAGACCTATCTTATGGAGAAAGGGGTTTACATTCCAAAAAACACGTAGCCGAAAGCGCCGAGAAATCATTACATTAAAAACCTATTGGTCGAGGGGGGTAGGGGATAAGACCCCAAATCTCATTTGTGTACGCCCCTGATTCATGGTGTGGTTATCAAAAAGCTGAGGCAACAGAGATAAGATTTACAAACATAAAAATACTCTTCCTGGGACTGTTGTTGGAGCCATGTATTCAATACTTAAAGATCTTTCTCGTTCTAATCCAGTGGTTTTCAAAGTGGTCCCTACCGACTCCCAGAGATCCCCGACATTATTCAGGGGGTCCGTAGGAAATTAAAATTTATTTTGGGGTACCTGAATAATGTCAGGGGGTCCTCGCAAGGTTTATAATAAAATATAAAAAAATTCATCCATTTTATTCTTATAGAAATTTAAATAAATAACAATTATTCACTTGGATATCCCGTACAGGTTATTGAACCCTTTTGCACGTAGAATAACTCAGATTTCAAATACAGATTAATCCATACTAATTTAGGAGCATCTTATTGAAATATCCACAAAAGACTTAAACCAATGTTTGAACAAGGATACGACAAATTCTGGATACAAAAAGAGATCCCAATTTTATATCCTGCATTATGTGTTATTGCACAGAAGTTGTTGACTACTTTCCCGTCTTCCAGTTTGGTAGAGTGTGCATTCAGTGCCGTAAAAAACCTCATCACACAAATAAAAGAAACCAACTAAAACTAGTACTCCTGGGGATTGTGGTTGCTACTCATAAACATTGGGATGGACATAAATATACTCATAACATCTCATCAAGTTCATCCAAGTCATTAAATATTTTTATTTTATTTTAAACAAAAGTTATAATTTCAACAAATAATTCTTCGACAAAATGTTTTTTTTTAATTTGTAATTTTTATACTATGCATTTAGGAAGCTTTTTCTCTTGGAAGTCCATGGGAAATGCTCCTGAAAATCACATTCTTGAAACCTTTAATTCAATTTTACTTAACCTTCCGTGTCTTTAAGACTACCATGATCCGTCCATAAAGTAAAGTTTTCATCATAGAGGCAGTGATAGAAATGCTCTACGACTAGAGAATACTCTGACTAGTTGTAATGGTTCAATGGAAATGTTCAATGGTTTTAACTAAGGACAACTACGTTTTTTTTTAGTTGTACTGTAATTTCTTTCCGGTTTTTCCAAGGCCTTTGCTGCAATATAGGATATTACTCGTTATTTATTGTTGAACACTTGAGATAGCATAGATCTTTCCAATTCCTTCCTTACTTGCATCAGTGTTGAGGATGAAACTTTTGCCAAGCTGAGGATAAGCCAAAATCGAAACCGAGGTTAGAGTCTGTTTTAAACAATTAAATGCAACTTCTTCTGGTCAAATGATGTATCAACATGTCAAGGACAACCAAATTATCTCTAAAGATATCTGATGTTTATGAAAGGTAGTGTAGGGGCTATTGCTTTCACATTAAGATCGGGCGACGTTATCTAGGTATTACTTTAAAGTGTTGATGTGTGCCGTTTTAAAAAACAGCATTTTCTTTGAATAGGCTTTCTATTGAACTTGCTGAGAGCAAATAGTGCGCCTTTTCAGAGAAAATTTGCGTGCTTAATGCTTGATGATAATTTTAATGCTTGATGTTACTTCGGAGATATGCTACGTAGGCAGGGGCAAAATGATGCCAGGGACGATTTTTCTGGACAATGCGGTCCACTTTTGTCATCATTCACTTTTCCAAAACTGTTAATTATGTTTTAATTCTGTTTTTACTCTCATCTGCCTGTCAGAGCTAAATGCGACCGATTGTTCTATAGTAATTATTTCTCATTTGGACGGGTACTATCAACCTTCTTAATTTGTAAGGAAATTTAGACTTGACCTGTAAATTATTAGCATTGTTGTATTCTTCCATAGCTTTATACTTAATTTATACTCCAATGAAACTACAAGAAAACTAGAATACTATGGTAATAGTACTATGTAAATACAAATAGCTTTAAGATAGCTTTTGTAATATTACATAGAGATATTTAAACAAAAGGTGCTTTGGATTGTAGTACCTCCAAAAGTTTTAAAAAGATTATGAAACAGCGATATAGCTTTTTACTATCTTGACAATAGGAAATAGTACTTTATTAAGTTTAAATGTCAATTTTAAAACAGTGAATATCTTTTCTTGCATTAGAAAATGAATTAGATTTCTTGAATCTGCTTAGAAGAAAGGAAAGAAATTTAATTGAATTTACTCTTTTTTTTTAATTTTAATTTAAATAAAATGTTTGGAACTACTGCAATTTATTTTTAGAATAACTGTGGAGAATAAAGCACAATTTGTACAGATTATTTTATTCAAGCTGGAAGGCCTTAGGAATAAATTTTAAATATGTAGATTTTTTTATGAAAAAAATCTCTATTTTTTCAATGCTTTTTTCCTCATTCAAATAACTTCCTTTCAAGAAGGAGGAACAATAAAAGAGTTTCCTTTCTATTTTTAAACGCGAATGAATAAAATTTTGCAAAAAGAATATGTTTCAGAAATTGATACAACGTTTTTGTACATTTTCGAGGAATTAGGAACTTACTTTGATGTTTGAAAATGATTCGAAATAAAGGCTTTTAAATTTCAAAAAATGAAAGAATTTAAACTGAAAAAAAAATCAGTTTAACAGTCAACTTCGAGCATTCTGTGGATATCAAATGTTATACCAAAATAGGCCAAGAATATAAGAGGAGAAAATTCTGATGTTCCTTAGTAAAAAATAATCATTACTCCAGAACTCCTCTATAAATTTGTCTAGATCAGCGATACTCAACCTGCGACCCGCGGGCCGCATGTGACCCACAGGACCTTTGTGAGTTGAGTTTGAGGGAGTTAAAAATAGTTTTTTAAAATAAATTCCAAAATAATTAATACTTTGATCAATTTTCCATGTTTTAATGCGCTTGGTTTTAAAGCGCCTTCCCCTTCCCTATTAATCCTTATGTTGCGGCCCGCATTAAATAGTTGTGATATATATGTGGCCTGCAGTGGCTTAACGTACACCCCGGAGGGGGCAGGTGTTCTAGGGGGCCCAAAGCCTGATTGACATCATGGGCGCATTTGGGCTTGGGGCCCAAAACCTGGTTTTACAGGGGCCCTAGTATTCTTCGTTACGCCACTGGTGGCCCGGCGGTAAAAAAGGTTGAGTAGCGCTGGTCTAGATAGTGCCTAATGGAGAAATTTTAGTTTCTAAATGATCTGGAAAAAAAATGTTCACTTAATCCGGTAATTACATACCTCATCGATACAGTCTTTGAAACAAACCCGAATTCGATCCTTAAAGCAATACTTGATCCTTAAATGAACACTTAAGCAAATGTAAAGAGAAATAGACGAATATTAACTTCATATTTTATTCGATATGAAATATTTCTGAACTGATAATATTTATAACTGATACTGATAAAATTGATACTATTTAAGATTGGTATCATGACAAGAATATAATGTAGCACCAAATGACCAATTATATAACAAATTTAGATATACAATCAATATTTATCTATGATTCAAAATTATTTCATGCCTGTGTGTGTGTATAAGCACTATTGATATTCTAAAAATTCTATGACTATATACTATTCACAATAATTTCATTGTCAGAAAAGTTTATGCAAGGATTTATACTACTATAATTCCTGAATATAAAAAAATATATCCCTTTTTCTGTCGCATGAAAATTTTTCAGTATTCTCAACTTAACCTATATTTTATGAACTTATTTAGCAAAATAACTTCTACATATGAGGGATAATATCTTTATTTATTAAAACTGAAAATTAGTTGCCAGTTTATCAAGTTTTACATTACCTTAAGTGTAACAAACAACTGCTAAGTATCAAGTCATGTTCTTTTAAAAAGATGTGGTTAAATTCATATTAAAACTAAAATTTGCACACACACACACACAAGCATATCAGATATTTCACAAATATTAATGGGAACGGATGAATTCAGGAACATCATAAAAACGGTTACTGTTTTTCAGTGTAACTGACTCTTTGTCACAAATTCTAAGTTGGATCAGAAATTTTATGTGCAACAGGCAATAATGTTTTTTTTAATAAAAAAAATTATGCAATAAAATTTATTTTATAAATAAATTGTTGTAAATAATATTCTAGTATCTATTCTTTATATGCAATTAGATCGATCTCAGCATTGTAATATGTAATTAAATAATTACATAGCCAATTTTCTATCTTACAGCCTTCCGAGTCAAAATCAAAGAAAAAACTGAGACATTTTTTTAATCATCCCTATTTTGTCATTATATGGGAAACAGTTAACACTGTATATGATACAAATTATTGTGATTTAGCTAATCAGACATAATCTAAAGTTTTCTGAACATATAAGCTAATGTTTCAGTTTTTTGTTACTGCTATATTTTTTTTCAAAACTTTTGATTAATAGGCTCTCGTAAAACATAAAGGATGCATTTCTAGAAATAACGCTTTAAGTGACAAGCATTACAAAATGAATTTATATATTTATAACTATAGTTTAGTTTCAATTATAGTATCTTTAACGAGATACTGCTAATTTATACTGTTACTGCTATATTTTTTTCAAAACATTAGATGAATAGGCTCTCGTAAAACATAAAGGATGCATTTCTAGAAATAACGCTTTAAGTGACAAGCATTACAACCTGAATTTATATATTTATAACTATAGTTTAGTTCAATTATAGTATTTTAACGAGATACTGCTAGAAGTTTAGCTAATTTATACTGTTACTGCTATATTTTTTTTCAAAACTTTAGATGAATAGGCTCTCGTAAAACATAAAGGATGCATTTCTAGAAATAACGCTTTAAGTGACAAGCATTAGAACCTGAATTTATATATTTATAACTATAGTTTAGCTTCAATTATAGTATCTTTAACGAGATACTGCTAGAATTTAGCAAATTTATACTGTTACTGCTATATTTTTTTTCAAAACTTTAGATTAATAGGCTCTCGTAAAACATAAAGGATGCATTTCTAGAAATAACGCTTTAAGTGACAAGCATTACAACCTGAATTTATATATTTATAACTATAGTTTAGTTTCAATTGTAGTATCTTTAACGAGATACTGCTAGAAGTTGAGCTAATTTATACTGTTACTGCTATATTTTTTTCAAAACTTTAGATGAATAGGCTCTCGTAAAATATAAAGGATGCATTTCTAGAAATAACGCTTTAAGTGACAAGCATTACAACCTGAATTTATATATTTATAACTATAGTTTAGCTTCAATTATAGTATCTTTAACGAGATACTGCTAGAAATTTAGCTAATTTATACTGTTACTGCTATATTTTTTTTTAAACTTTAGATGAATAGGCTCTTGTAAAACATAAAGGATGCATTTCTAGAAATAACGCTTTAAGTGACAAGCATTAGATCTGAATTTATATATTTATAACTATAGTTTAGTTTCAATTATAGCATCTTTAACGAGATACTGCTAGAAATTTAGCAAATTTATACTGTTACTGCTATATTTTTTTTCAAAACTTTAGATGAATAGGCTCTCGTAAAACATAAAGGATGCATTTCTAGAAATAACGCTTTAAGTGACAAGCATTACAACCTGAATTTATATATTTATAACTATAGTTTAGTTTCAATTATAGTATCTTTAACGAGATACTGCTAGAAGTTTAGCTAATTCATTTTGTTACTGCTATATTTTTTTTCAAACTTTAGATGAATAGGCTCTCGTAAAACATAAAGGATGCATTTCTAGAAATAACGCTTTAAGTGACAAGCATTAGATCCTGAATTTATATATTTATAACTATAGTTTAGTTTCAATTATAGCATCTTTAACGAGATACTGCTAGAAATTTAGCAAATTTATACTGTTACTGCTATATTTTTTTTCAAAACTTTAGATGAATAGGCTCTCGTAAAACATAAAGGATGCATTTCTAGAAATAACGCTTTAAGTGACAAGCATTAGATCCTGAATTTATATATTTATAACTATAGTTTAGTTTCAATTATAGTATCTTTAACGAGATACTGCTAGAAGTTTAGCTAATTCATTTTGTTACTGCTATATTTTTTTTCAAAACTTTAGATGAATAGGCTCTTGTAAAACATAAAGGATGCATTTCTAGAAATAACGCTTTAAGTGACAAGCATTAGATCCTGAATTTATATATTTATAACTATAGTTTAGTTTCAATTATAGCATCTTTAACGAGATACTGCTAGAAATTTAGCAAATTTATACTGTTACTGCTATATTTTTTTTCAAAACTTTAGATGAATAGGCTCTCGTAAAACATAAAGGATGCATTTCTAGAAATAACGCTTTAAGTGACAAGCATTACAACCTGAATTTATATATTTATAACTATAGTTTAGTTTCAATTATAGTATCTTTAACGAGATACTGCTAGAAGTTTAGCTAATTTATACTGTTACTGCTATATTTTTTTTCAAAACTTTAGATGAATAGGCTCTCGTAAAACATAAAGGATGCATTTCTAGAAATAACTCTTTAAGTGACAAGCATTACAAAATGAATTTATATATTTATAACTATAGTTTAGTTTCAATTATAGTATCTTTAACGAGATACTGCTAATTTATACTGTTACTGCTATATTTTTTTTCAAAACTTTAGATGAATAGGCTCTCGTAAAACATAAAGGATGCATTTCTAGAAATAACGCTTTAAGTGACAAGCATTACAACCTGAATTTATATATTTATAACTATAGTTTAGTTTCAATTATAGTATCTTTAACGAGATACTGCTAGAAGTTTAGCCAATTTATACTGTTACTGCTATATTTTTTTTCAAAACTTTAGATGAATAGGCTCTCGTAAAACATAAAGGATGCATTTCTAGAAATAACGCTTTAAGTGACAAGCATTACAACCTGAATTTATATATTTATAACTATAGTTTAGCTTCAATTATAGTATCTTTAACGAGATACTGCTAGAAATTTAGCTAATTTATACTGTTACTGCTATATTTTTTTTTAAACTTTAGATGAATAGGCTCTTGTAAAACATAAAGGATGCATTTCTAGAATAATGCTTTAAGTGACAAGCATTACAACCTGAATTTATATATTTATAATTATAGTTTAGTTTCAATTATAGTATCTCTAATGAGATACTGCTAGAAGTTTAGCTAATTCATTTTGTTACTGCTATATTTTTTTCAAAACTTTAGATGAATAGGCTCTCGTAAAACATAAAGGATGCATTTCTAGAAATAACGCTTTAAGTGACAAGCATTACAACCTGAATTTATATATTTATAACTATAGTTTAGTTTCAATTATAGTATCTTTAACGAGATACTGCTAGAAGTTTAGCCAATTTATACTGTTACTGCTATATTTTTTTTCAAAACTTTAGATGAATAGGCTCTCGTAAAACATAAAGGATGCATTTCTAGAAATAACGCTTTAAGTGACAAGCATTACAACCTGAATTTATATATTTATAACTATAGTTTAGCTTCAATTATAGTATCTTTAACGAGATACTGCTAGAAATTTAGCTAATTTATACTGTTACTGCTATATTTTTTTTTAAACTTTAGATGAATAGGCTCTTGTAAAACATAAAGGATGCATTTCTAGAAATAACGCTTTAAGTGACAAGCATTACAACCTGAATTTATATATTTATAACTATAGTTTAGCTTCAATTATAGTATCTTAACGAGATACTGCTAGAAATTTAGCTAATTTATACTGTTACTGCTATATTTTTTTTTAAACTTTAGATGAATAGGCTCTCGTAAAACATAAAGGATGCATTTCTAGAATAATGCTTTAAGTGACAAGCATTACAACCTGAATTTATATATTTATAACTATAGTTTAGTTTCAATTATAGTATCTCTAACGAGATACTGCTAGAAGTTTAGCTAATTCATTTTGTTACTGCTATATTTTTTTCAAAACTTTAGATGAATAGGCTCTTGTAAAACATAAAGGATGCATTTCTAGAAATAACGCTTTAAGTGACAAGCATTACAAACCTGAATTTATATATTTATAATTATAGTTAGTTTCAATTATAGTATCTCTAATGAGATACTGCTAGAAGTTTAGCTAATTCATTTGTTACTGCTATATTTTTTTCAAAACTTTAGATGAATAGGCTCTGTAAAACATAAAGGATGCATTTCTAGAAATAACGCTTTAAGTGACAAGCATTAGATCCTGAATTTATATATTTATAACTATAGTTTAGTTTCAATTATAGTATCTTTAACGAGATACTGCTAGAAGTTTAGCCAATTTATACTGTTACTGCTATATTTTTTTTAAACTTTAGATGAATGGCTCTCGTAAAACATAAAGGATGCATTTCTAGAAATAACGCTTTAAGTGACAAGCATTAGATCCTGAATTTATATATTTATAACTATAGTTTAGCTTCAATTATAGTCTTTAACGAGATACTGCTAGAATTTAGCTAATTTATACTGTTACTGCTATTTTTTTTTAAACTTTAGATGAATAGGCTCTCGTAAAACATAAAGGATGCATTCTAGAAATAACGCTTTAAGTGACAAGCATTACAACCTGAATTTATATATTTATAATTATAGTTTAGTTTCAATTATAGTATCTCTAATGAGATACTGCTAGAAGTTTAGCTAATTCATTTGTTACTGCTATATTTTTTTTTCAAACTTTAGATGAATAGGCTCGTAAACATAAAGGATGCATTTCTAGAAATAACGCTTTAAGTGACAAGCATTAGATCCTGAATTTATATATTTATAACTATAGTTTAGTTTCAATTATAGTATCTTTAACGAGATACTGCTAGAAGTTTAGCCAATTTATACTGTTACTGCTATATTTTTTTTTCAAAACTTTAGATGAATAGGCTCTTGTAAACATAAAGGATGCATTTCTAGAAATAACGCTTTAAGTGACAAGCATTAGATCCTGAATTTATATATTTATAACTATAGTTTAGTTTCAATTATAGTATCTTAACGAGATACTGCTAGAAGTTTAGCCAATTATACTGTTACTGCTATATTTTTTTTCAAAACTTTAGATGAATAGGCTCTCGTAAAACATAAAGGATGCATTTCTAGAAATAACGCTTTAAGTGACAAGCATTAGATCCTGAATTTATATATTTATAACTATAGTTTAGTTTCAATTATAGTATCTTTAACGAGATACTGCTAGAAGTTTAGCCAATTTATACTGTTACTGCTATATTTTTTTTCAAAACTTTAGATGAATAGGCTCTCGTAAAACATAAAGGATGCATTTCTAGAAATAACGCTTTAAGTGACAAGCATTAACCTGAATTTATATATTTATAACTATAGTTTAGTTTCAATTATAGTATCTTTAACGAGATACTGCTAGAAGTTTAGCCAATTTATACTGTTACTGCTATATTTTTTTTCAAAACTTTAGATGAATAGGCTCTCGTAAAACATAAAGGATGCATTCTAGAAATAACGCTTTAAGTGACAAGCATTAGATCCTGAATTTATATATTTATAACTATAGTTTAGTTTCAATTATAGTATCTTTAACGAGATACTGCTAGAAGTTTAGCAATATACTGTTACTGCTATATTTTTTTCAAAACTTTAGATGAATAGGCTCTCGTAAAACATAAAGGATGCATTTCTAGAAATAACGCTTTAAGTGACAAGCATTAACCTGAATTTATATATTTATAACTATAGTTTAGTTCAATTATAGTATCTTTAACGAGATACTGCTAGAAGTTTAGCTAATTTATACTGTTACTGCTATATTTTTTTTTCAAAACTTTAGATGAATAGGCTCTTGTAAACATAAAGGATGCATTTCTAGAAATAACGCTTTAAGTGACAAGCATTAGATCCTGAATTTATATATTTATAACTATAGTTTAGTTTCAATTATAGTATCTTTAACGAGATACTGCTAGAAGTTTAGCCAATTTATACTGTTACTGCTATATTTTTTTTCAAAACTTTAGATGAATAGGCTCTCGTAAAACATAAAGGATGCATTTCTAGAAATAACGCTTTAAGTGACAAGCATTAGACCTGAATTTATATATTTATAACTATAGTTTAGTTTCAATTTAGTATCTTTAACGAGATACTGCTAGAAGTTTAGCAATTTATACTGTTACTGCTATATTTTTTTTCAAAACTTTAGATGAATAGGCTCTCAAAACTTTTGATTAATAGGCTTCGAAAACATAAGGATGCATTTCTAGAAATAACTCTTTAAGTGACAAGCATTCAAAATGAATTTATATATTTATAACTATAGTTTAGTTTCAATTATAGTATCTTTAACGAGATACTGCTAATTTATACTGTTACTGCTATATTTTTTTTCAAAACTTTAGATGAATAGGCTCTCGTAAAACATAAAGGATGCATTTCTAGAAATAACGCTTTAAGTGACAAGCATTACAACCTGAATTTTATATTTATAACTATAGTTTAGTTTCAATTATAGTATCTTTAACGAGATACTGCTAGAAGTTTAGCTAATTTATACTGTTACTGCTATATTTTTTTCAAAACTTTAGATGAATAGGCTCTCGTAAAACATAAAGGATGCATTTCTAGAAATAACGCTTTAAGTGACAAGCATTAGAACCTGAATTTATATATTTATAACTATAGTTTAGCTTCAATTATAGTATCTTTAACGAGATACTGCTAGAAATTTAGCAAATTTATACTGTTACTGCTATATTTTTTTTCAAAACTTTAGATGAATAGGCTCTCGTAAAACATAAAGGATGCATTTCTAGAAATAACGCTTTAAGTGACAAGCATTAGATCCTGAATTATATATTTATAACTATAGTTTAGTTTCAATTATAGTATCTTTAACGAGATACTGCTAGAAGTTTAGCTAATTTATACTGTTACTGCTATATTTTTTTCAAAACTTTAGATGAATAGGCTCTCGTAAATATAAAGGATGCATTTCTAGAAATAACGCTTTAAGTGACAAGCATTAGACCTGAATTTATATATTTATAACTATAGTTTAGTTCAATTATAGTATCTTTAACGAGATACTGCTAGAAATTTAGCTAATTTATACTGTTACTGCTATATTTTTTTTAAACTTTAGATGAATAGGCTCTTGTAAAACATAAAGGATGCATTTCTAGAAATAACGCTTTAAGTGACAAGCATTAGATCCTGAATTTATATATTTATAACTATAGTTTAGTTTCAATTATAGTATCTTTAACGAGATACTGCTAGAAATTTAGCAATTTATACTGTTACTGCTATATTTTTTTTCAAAACTTTAGATGAATAGGCTCTCGTAAAACATAAAGGATGCATTTCTAGAAATAACGCTTTAAGTGACAAGCATTCCTGAATTTATATATTTATAACTATAGTTTAGTTTCAATTATAGTATCTTTAACGAGATACTGCTAGAAGTTTAGCTAATTTATACTGTTACTGCTATATTTTTTTCAAAACTTTAGATGAATAGGCTCTCGTAAAACATAAAGGATGCATTTCTAGAAATAACGCTTTAAGTGACAAGCATTACAACCTGAATTTATATATTTATAACTATAGTTTAGTTTCAATTATAGTATCTTTAACGAGATACTGCTAGAAGTTTAGCTAATTTATACTGTTACTGCTATATTTTTTTCAAAACTTTAGATGAATAGGCTCTCGTAAACATAAAGGATGCATTTCTAGAAATAACGCTTTAAGTGACAAGCATTACAAACTGAATTTATATATTTATAACTATAGTTTAGTTTCAATTATAGTATCTTTAACGAGATACTGCTAATTTATACTGTTACTGCTATTTTTTTTCAAACTTTAGATGAATAGGCTCTCGTAAAACATAAAGGATGCATTTCTAGAAATAACGCTTTAAGTGACAAGCATTAACCTGAATTTATATATTTATAACTATAGTTTAGTTTCAATTATAGTATCTTTAACGAGATACTGCTAGAAGTTTAGCTAATTTATACTGTTACTGCTATATTTTTTTTAAACTTTAGATGAATAGGCTCTTGTAAAACATAAAGGATGCATTTCTAGAAATAACGCTTTAAGTGACAAGCATTACAACCTGAATTTATATATTTATAACTATAGTTTAGCTTCAATTATAGTATCTTTAACGAGATACTGCTAGAAATTTAGCAATTTATACTGTTACTGCTATATTTTTTTTTAAACTTTAGATGAATAGGCTCTCGTAAAACATAAAGGATGCATTTCTAGAAATAACGCTTTAAGTGACAAGCATTACACCTGAATTTATATATTTATAACTATAGTTTAGTTTCAATTATAGTATCTCTTAACGAGATACTGCTAGAAGTTTAGCTAATTTATTTTGTTACTGCTATATTTTTTTTCAAAACTTTAGATGAATAGGCTCTTGTAAAACATAAAGGATGCATTTCTAGAAATAACGCTTTAAGTGACAAGCATTACAACCTGAATTTATATATTTATAACTATAGTTTAGTTTCAATTATAGTATCTTAATGAGATACTGCTAGAAGTTTAGCTAATTTATACTGTTACTGCTATATTTTTTTTCAAAACTTTAGATGAATAGGCTCTTGTAAAACATAAAGGATGCATTTCTAGAAATAACGCTTTAAGTGACAAGCATTAGATCCTGAATTTATATATTTATAACTATAGTTTAGTTTCAATTATAGTATCTTTAACGAGATACTGCTAGAAGTTTAGCCAATTTATACTGTTACTGCTATATTTTTTTTCAAAACTTTAGATGAATAGGCTCTTGTAAAACATAAAGGATGCATTTCTAGAAATAACGCTTTAAGTGACAAGCATTAGATCCTGAATTTATATATTTATAACTATAGTTTAGTTTCAATTATAGTATCTTTAACGAGATACTGCTAGAAGTTTAGCCAATTTATACTGTTACTGCTATATTTTTTTTCAAAACTTTAGATGAATAGGCTCTTGTAAAACATAAAGGATGCATTTCTAGAAATACGCTTTAAGTGACAAGCATTAGATCCTGAATTTATATATTTATAACTATAGTTTAGTTTCAATTATAGTATCTTTAACGAGATACTGCTAGAAGTTTAGCAATTTATACTGTTACTGCTATATTTTTTTTCAAAACTTTAGATGAATAGGCTCTTGTAAAACATAAAGGATGCATTTCTAGAAATAACGCTTTAAGTGACAAGCATTAGAACCTGAATTTATATATTTATAACTATAGTTTAGTTTCAATTATAGTATCTTTAACGAGATACTGCTAGAAGTTTAGCCAATTTATACTGTTACTGCTATATTTTTTTTCAAACTTTAGATGAATAGGCTCTCGTAAAACATAAAGGATGCATTTCTAGAAATAACGCTTTAAGTGACAAGCATTAGATCCTGAATTTATATATTTATAACTATAGTTTAGTTTCAATTATAGTATCTTTAACGAGATACTGCTAGAAGTTTAGCCAATTTATACTGTTACTGCTATATTTTTTTCAAAACTTTAGATGAATAGGCTCTCGTAAAACATAAAGGATGCATTTCTAGAAATAACGCTTTAAGTGACAAGCATTACAACCTGAATTTATATATTTATAACTATAGTTTAGTTTCAATTATAGTATCTTTAACGAGATACTGCTAGAAGTTTAGCTAATTTATTATGTTACTGCTATATTTTTTTTCAAAACTTTAGATGAATAGGCTCTGTAAAACATAAAGGATGCATTTCTAGAAATAACGCTTTAAGTGACAAGCATTAGATCCTGAATTTATATATTTATAACTATAGTTTAGTTTCAATTATAGTATCTTTAACGAGATACTGCTAGAAGTTTAGCCAATTTATACTGTTACTGCTATATTTTTTTTCAAAACTTTAGATGAATAGGCTCTCGTAAAACATAAAGGATGCATTTCTAGAAATAACGCTTTAAGTGACAAGCATTAGATCCTGAATTTATATATTTATAACTATAGTTTAGTTTCAATTATAGTATCTTTAACGAGATACTGCTAGAAGTTTAGCTAATTTATACTGTTACTGCTATATTTTTTTTCAAAACTTTAGATGAATAGGCTCTCTGTAAAACATAAAGGATGCATTTCTAGAAATAACGCTTTAAGTGACAAGCATTAGATCCTGAATTTATATATTTATAACTATAGTTTAGTTTCAATTATAGTATCTTTAACGAGATACTGCTAGAAGTTTAGCCAATTTATACTGTTACTGCTATATTTTTTTTCAAAACTTTAGATGAATAGGCTCTCGTAAAACATAAAGGATGCATTTCTAGAAATAACGCTTTAAGTGACAAGCATTACAACCTGAATTTATATATTTATAACTATAGTTTAGTTTCAATTATAGTATCTTTAACGAGATACTGCTAGAAGTTTAGCTAATTTATACTGTTACTGCTATATTTTTTTTCAAAACTTTAGATGAATAGGCTCTCGTAAAACATAAAGGATGCATTTCTAGAAATAACGCTTTAAGTGACAAGCATTACAAATGAATTTATATATTTATAACTATAGTTTAGTTTCAATTATAGTATCTTTAACGAGATACTGCTAGAAGTTAGCAATTATACTGTTACTGCTATATTTTTTTTCAAAACTTAGATGAATAGGCTCT
Source organism: Trichonephila clavata (assembly GCA_019973975.1). Classification (NCBI taxonomy): domain Eukaryota; kingdom Metazoa; phylum Arthropoda; class Arachnida; order Araneae; family Nephilidae; genus Trichonephila; species Trichonephila clavata. The sequence continues at coordinate 62,545 of BMAO01001559.1, read as the reverse complement.
CGTAAAACATAAAGGATGCATTTCTAGAAATAACGCTTTAAGTGACAAGCATTACAAAATGAATTTATATATTTATAACTATAGTTTAGTTTCAATTATAGTATCTTTAACGAGATACTGCTAGAAGTTTAGATAATTTATACTGTTACTGCTATATTTTTTTTCAAAACTTTAGATGAATAGGCTCTCGTAAAACATAAAGGATGCATTTCTAGAAATAACGCTTTAAGTGACAAGCATTACAAAATGAATTTATATATTTATAACTATAGTTTAGATTCAATTATAGTATCTTTAACGAGATACTTCTAGAAGTTTAGCTAATTTATACTGTTATTGCTATATATTTTTTTCAAAACTTTAGATGAATAGGCTCTCGTAAAACATAAAGGATGCATTTCTAGAAATAACGCTTTAAGTGACAAGCATTACAAACTGAATTTATATATTTATAACTATAGTTTAGATTCAATTATAGTATCTTTAACGAGATACTTCTAGAAGTTTAGCTAATTTATACTGTTATTGCTATATATTTTTTTCAAAACTTTAGATGAATAGGCTCTCGTAAAACATAAAGGATGCATTTCTAGAAATAACGCTTTAAGTGACAAGTATTGCAACCTGAATTTATATATTTATAATTATAGTTTAGTTTCAATTATAGTATCTTTAAGGAGATACTGCTAGAAGTTTAGCTAATTTATACTGTTACTGCTATATTTTTTTTCAAAAATTTAGATGAATAGGCTCTCGTAAAACATAAAGGATGCATTTCTAGAAATAAGCTTTAAGTGACAAGCATTACAACCTGAATTTATATATTTATAATTATAGTTAGTTTCAATTATAGTATCTCTAATGAGATACTGCTAGAAGTTTAGCTAATTCATTTGTTACTGCTATATTTTTTTTCAAAACTTTAGATGAATAGGCTCTCGTAAAACATAAAGGATGCATTTCTAGAAATAACGCTTTAAGTGACAAGCATTACAACCTGAATTTATATATTTATAATTATAGTTTAGTTTCAATTATAATATCTTTAATGAGATACTGCTAGATGTTTAGCTAATTTATACTGTTATTGCTAATTTTTTTTTTAACTTTAGATGAATAGGCTCTCGTAAAACATAAAGGATGTATTTCTAGAAATAACGCTTTAAGTGACAAGCATTACAACCTGAATTTATATATTTATAATTATAGTTTAGTTTCAATTATAGTATCTTTAATGAGATACTGCTAGAAGTTTAGCTAATTTAAACATCCTTGGCAAAAATTTCTTTCTCCAGAAATCCTAGAATATTTTACAAAAATATTTCTTTTTTTTTAAAATTCTTTATTTGATCAGAATTACAGAACAAATTAACTGCATAGTCACTGTCAAATGTTTGTCTCTAATGTTGATTCGTCTTTATGTAAACAGTGAAGCCCTTTTAGAAGCTTCTAAAGTTATCTTTTTAAGTAATCCTTCTTGACTCTTCTGGATTTTCCAAGGTCATCTACTTTTGTATCCAAATTTGATGACTTGAAAATTTTGCCACCAAATTTATCACCAAGCTCGCTCCTATTTACTTAATTTTATTAAAATTTATTTTTCAGTGTTTGCCTTTTAATAATCATTCCAGCTTCAATACCTTTCTCGGAAAAGTGAACAAAATCCAAACTTTTCATAACACTACATGTGTGTGTGTATTGTGTGAGGATTGCGTGAGAGTAAGTGTTGTGTGACTGTGTGCAGTGTGTTGTGTGTGTGTGCTGTGTGAGTGTGTGTTTTGGTAAATGTGTGTGCTGTGTGAGTATGTGTTGGTGAGTGTGTGTGCTGTGTGAGTATGTGTTGGTGAGTGTGTGTGCTGTGTGAGTATGTATGTTGGTGAGTGTGTGTGTTGTAGTTAGTTTTCTTCTATTTTCCTCAAACACATGGCCTACTTCTTAGTTCCTCTAAGTTCGTGAACTGTAAATACATCTAAATGGAATTAACCAAGCACCAATATTAACACTAATTTAGAAATAAACTATGGAAAATTTACTCGTGGACTCTACAAAATTTTCGACAAAAATAAGAATGAATTGAAGAATGAAGTAAAAAGGCTACCTTTATTCACATAAAATAATTCGATACAAATTCATAGTAATTGGGAAGAATATTAAATTTATTAAAGTTCTTTATTTAAATATAATTTTTTATTTTTTTATCATGTTTTGTATAAGAGATTAAAACATTTTTCATGCTGATAGTCAAGTTTTGAAAGAAAGAGAGTAATTTTTTGGAATTAATCTCTTTTGTCTTTAAATCTCCAGAGTTATCAAAAATTGATAAGTACATATGAGTATAAATGCAATAAATAATATATTTTTCCTTCAGCTAAAAGTAGAATTAAATGATCCTTCTGTTACATCCTTAACCTTGCATTTTTTATGACTATTGACCCTTTTATATATTAACTGATCTTAGACCACGAGAAGAGCTTTGGTTACACACAAATTACGTGCTATCCGCTTTTCTTCTGACTTGGGGTAAGTTGGAATAGCGTCTAAAATCAACAAGTTTCGCACTTCACTGTTTGCTGTTATTTTCCCTCATTAACTCATGTTAAACTTTTCTCTTTTTTCTACAAATATTTTTTTAAGAAACTCCATATGGATTAGTGATTTTAAAATCGGCATCCTTAATCGAATGTCTTCTGTTTCCCCCTGAAGTAAATATAATAGACTCGTTTATTAAAAAGACTAGAGCTCAGGGTTCTTCCTATTATGATTGATGAGTATATAAGCTTATACATCCAACCAAATGGATAAAAAGGAATTAGGCACTGAATCTTTCAAACGTATTACACCGGACTTTTTACAATGTTGTATTATTTTTGTTTGTAAATGTCATTTGCAAATTATTTGAATTCGGCTAATGGAAAATTTGCTATATCAGAATTCACTAGATTTTTTTACTTGTTTCTTTTTTGCTTTCATTGCACTGTTGTCATTGATCTACAAGTAGACATTCTCTATATATGATTTTTAAATTCACTAAAAATAAACTTTAATGAATATTTATACTTTTCACTTGATTATTATAGTATTTTTGAAAGTCCTTTTAATGTTCTCCGACATCTTTTAAAACTTTTATTATAAGCTTGTTCATATTGGCAATTTTGAACAATTTACTAAAAGTCAACTACAAACACATTATTAATGCTTATAGTTATCATGAATAGTCTAATTTAAAAGCTTTCCAAAATATTGACTATTTTTTTGCATTTTATTATGCTGTAGGGTATTGTTCTGATTGCTCTAAAATATATAGATTTTATTGATTTTTGAAATGAAAAGCCATTCAAAATACAAATATAAAGGTAAACAAAACATCTGTATTCTGTGTTCATTATTAGCGACTCTTTTAAGCTTTAACTTTTCAATTTGTGTGGATGAATTCTTTAAAATACTTTTGAATTATTGTGATAGAATTAAAAACTTTTTACTGCACTAGAAATTGCAGTGAATTATTAGTAATTTTGCCTCTTTTCTAGTGCTTTTTTAATTCCATAAGCATTCTTAATTATTGTAATGAGTCTGATTTATCAGCTACCAATTTAAGTTATTTTATTATCATTGAAATAGCCAGTTTCGTTAATACATATAATTAATTCCATGTATTTTTAATGAAAGTCATTACAGAGCTAAAAGCATTGGGCGACAAGATTTCATTAAAAAACAGTTATGGTATCTGACTACCCTACAATTGTGAATTTTGCCAAAAATAGACATATTTTTTTATCATTTCATTTTATAGACCATCTTATTAGCTTTATAAAAATATCAAGCTTGTTATTTTCCGTTCACTAAAACAAAAACTGCAAGTGTTTTAGTAAAAGCAGATACCTCTACTTTAAGCAAGATATATGTCATACTTTAGAATGCGTTTTACTCGAAATATGTTTTTTTTTAAAAATACTCAAACGGGGACAGCGATGGCTCAAAAAGTTTTGAAAATAATTAACTGAAATTTTTTGTGTTTTTTTTGTATAATAGTAGACACATTTTAACCTTCAGATTTATCAATCACTGTTTTATTACAAAATTCACAGTCCCTTATGTTAATATAATCACTGTTATATATATATATTTTAAGCAATTTCATATAACCAAGATAAAGTGCTCTAGTTTTTGTAAAAATTAAAATATATCTTATCCTTAAGGTCATTTTAAAAATAAACAACATAGAAACACATCAGAATTGAAAAATTGAAAATTTGTATATAAACTTTTGGTTCAGAATGGGGCCTGTTTATGTTATTTTTTGTAAATTTTCACCCATTTTTGTAATAATAATTTCTTTTCTCTTCAAAATTTTAGCATATTTTTCTTAAAATGTACTAAACAAATCTAAAGACTACAAAAAATCCCCATATCTCTTTTTTTTAAAAAAAAAAAAATGCATAAATAAATTGTAAAACGAGGTTAAAAATTTGTACTTTTAATCAATACCGCAGATTATAATTCGATTAGAAATAGGTACAATCATTTCAAATTCAGCTTTATTTGAACGTTTTAAATTGTGTTTTTTTTTTATTTCTATTATAAACGAACCAGAATTCGTATCAGTATTGATGATTAAGTAATCAACATACACTGCTGGCCACCGTAAATGCAACATGTTCCCTGAAGGAAGCACGCAAATAACATGACATTTACAACATGCATTAGCGGAGGTGAGATATGCAAATTATTAGAATTTCAGCACAGACACACATCACGCACGTCTGTGACGCCACCTCAAAGCGCTATTTAAGACATGGAGATTTCGACGATTTCAAGTTCGGCAATTGTGTTTTTCTTGTGGTTTTTTCAAAAAATGATCAGTTATGTCTTGTAGAAAACAGCGATCAGCTTTTGATCAAGTATCCGAGTTCAACAAAGGAAGGATAGTGGCCTACCGAGATTGTGGATTATCTTTCAGGGAAATCGGTAGTCGTGTTGGACGAAACCGAAAAACTGTAATGCAGATATGTGACCGTTGGATGCAGGAGGGTACGACGGTACGACGTGGTCGATCACATCCACCTCAGTGCACCACCTCACGTGAGAACAGGCAAATTGTGCGCATGGCAGTGACGGATCGCTCAGTCACATCTTCTAGAGCTTCTATAATCCTCAAGAAGAAATCCTTTATAATACAGTGAGGGATTTGAGAATGTCTTTCTGTAAAGGAGCCGTGAAACATGCAAATAAATGTTACTATTTAGGGAATTAAGTTCATTAAGGAAGGTAGCTGTCAGGTATTTTAATTCTAGCTTAACTGACGTTATACAGATTTATATTTGATCTACTCGCGTATCGAGGAACAATACTAGAAACCTCGTGGTTTGAGTCCAAAGAATTGAGTCCTAAGTCAGTAATACTAGATAAGTATCTTAAGTAGTAATTATTATTATAGATCAAGACTGACTTGATCCTATTAGCTATTGCAAAAAATATTATTGATTGAAAATGATAAGAATAAAAAGCTAATTGAGTTTTACAGATGTCTCTGCCTTCGGTTAGCCCTCCCACTAAAGCAAGAAGAGGTTCACTACCAACTCAATAAACATAAGATTATTCTAATCATGGTATTTTAATTGATAAACATTCAATAAGAGTGAAATAAACCTCGAATCTTAAATAAATAAATACAATATAGATTCACTTAGTTCTTAAAGATGGCTTCGAGGCACAACCACGCTCTAGAGTTCAAACTCTAGAATAAGTCCGAACATCAGCTGCTCTTATATGAAACGTAAGTAGCTTCGCAAGCTTCAATCAAAACAACGTATAATTTCCAACTTACTGTATTACACCTTACAATCGCAATCTCATCCTGCCAATAATGACAGTCTTCACATCTTACTTCTTCAGATCTCTTTAAATAGTCTGCATATCATGGTGCCCTCAAAAGACGAAGTTCTCAAATCAAGCAATCTACACAATAAGCTTTTCTAGAAGTTAATTCAAAACGCGGGAAAGCTAGCTACAAAAAAGGCAAATATGATACAATGAGCTATGAGAAAAGCTTTGAAAACAATCTAGTACTAAAGGATTCACACTTTAAAGAAAAAAATGAAAGAAAACATTAAATAAAATACTGATGCTGCAGTTCTGTAACGGAGCTTGGTGGGTGCGAAAGGGCTGCAATTTGTCTTCCAAACATATCCCATACATGCTCGATAAGATTTAAATCAGGGGAGTTCGCAGGCCATGACATGCGCTGGATGTTTTCCGTTTCAAGGAAGTCATCAATCAGCACCGCTCGGTGACATGGCGCATTATCATCCATGAAAATGAAGTCAGGACCGACAGCACCTAGAAACAAGCGAACATAAGGCTCAAGAACTTCGTCTTTGTATCTTTGAGCAGTCACAGACCCCATGTCAAGGAAATGGAGGTCTGTGCGGCCGTCCATCACGATGCCTGCCCATACCATTACTCCTCTTGATGGAAAATGATGTCTTTCCGTTATGTTTCTTGGTTCAAAACGTGTTCCACGTTCTCTCCCTATCGTTACCCTCCGAGAATAACTACTCAGACTAAACCGGTACTCGTCACTGAACATCACATTGGCCCACACTCCAATGTTGATGTTTCAAACTCCAGTTCAAACAAGCGTGTTTTTGCGCAGACGTGAGGGGAATGTAAACTGCTGGTCTTCTGGCATACAGGCCAGCATGATTGAGTCTCCTGTAAACAGTTTGTCTTGAAATTCGTATTCCTGTGGTGACTGTGAGCGCCGAACCCAGTGCTCTGGCAGTACTGCCCCTCTGACGTCGCGCACTTATTACCAGATATCCGTCTTGGCGAGGTGTTGTGACTCTTGGTCGACCTGATACTGGTTATCGGGTAACATCTCCCGTTCTTTGAAACCTCTGCCACAGTCTTGAGATCACAGACTGGTCCACATTCAGAATTCGAAACACTTCGATTCGTGATCGTGAGGATTCCAGCATTCCAACGATTCTTCCTTTCGTAAACATGTCCAATTGGCGTCTTTGTGCCATCATTCACCTTGTTTGATGGTTAACAACGTTCCTTCGCACAGAAGTGGCACGAAACTTGTCTGAACTGCCTATGCTGCGGTGTTTCGATAAGGACGTAGTCGACTGAAAAGTTTTGCATTAACCCAATGTTTCTTCTTCACCCAATTAATATCCGCAAGAGATTTGGAATAATTTTACGAATATTTACTCCATGTTTTTCGCATTTTACGATTTATGCTTAACTTTTGGACACCAGTGTATAATAAAAAAGGGAAAAAAGAAGAGTTTAAAAAGTCTATATAAATAGTAGAGGCAATCTTAGGACTACTATTGAAAACCTTTAAATCACTCTGCTGTATGTTGGGCAGGGAGGGATGTTCAAAACTTTGGGGGCCCGCTATGCCTGGCTGATACATAAAGGGGGCCGAGGTGATCGAAAGTTTAAGAACCGCTGACCTAAGGTATCTAAATCATTATATATTTTGCCTATTCTCATAAGGTTTTATTTTCATACTTTTTTTATTCTATTTTTATATTTTTCACTTTATTTTTACATTTATTTTCTCTTTCATGCTTTTATCTTTATAACAGGAAATGAAATAGACGTCCACACAATCAGTTTAGCTCTTTTTTTTAGATGCATTGCCATCACTGAATTTTAAATTAATTCCCTAAATTTTTCCCTCCTTTCACTGATAATTCTTATTCAAAGTATAAGTTTTTGCGATTCCCTTACTAGTGAGGTTAATTTACGATTGTGGAAAACAATACCATGACCATCTAAAATAAAACCGGCAGAGAGCACACGTACAACAATGCTAGATTTCATGATCGCAGACCTTGCGATGCAGATTTATACTTCTGTAAGTATGCTTCGTCGTAAATGTCACTCAAAAGAAATTATAAGCGGGCAATTAGGAATAATGGCATTACCTTCGAAGGATATTGGTGTCCACAAGAGTACTTAAAATGAAATGATTGGGGAAAAATGCTTTTCCACGAATCTTCAGGATCTTTTAATAGCTACATGTACGGAATTTTCGTAGTAGAGTGCAAATAAAAAGATTATACGACTACCATGGAATAAAAATATTTAATTTGTGATGTGTAAAGATATTTTGAAATATAATTTTATATGGCTGTTATATTAATATATATAACTTTCAGAAAATATAAATGGGCACTTTGCACTTAATTTCTCTTAAATTGTGTATCTATATATATATATAAAGGAGAAACGCAACTGACTTACTTATCACGAGATCTCCAGAAGTATTAGAATGTGGCATGAGGAAGTGGTAGCGATTACGCTCACACAGCGCTTAAAAAAACTTTTTCTGGGTTAAACAAATATTATCTTGAATACAACATTGTAATAATAAATAAAGTCCAGTTTAAGAATCAGTTTGGGCCTGCCGAGACGTTGCGCCGCTTGATTTTATTCGCTTTTTTTCGTCGGTCTTTTTGCTCCAGAAGTTAAATACATCAGATTATTTGTCCTGAGGGCGCTAGCCCCGCAAATCTCCAGATTTGCCGATAAATACTTTTTTCATCGCGACCAGGAAGCAAGAACAGTTTTTCGGTCCTCAGGGCGCTTGCCCCACAATTTTTTTAGTCCCGCAAGATCAGGAAACGTGAACCGCTCGTCTTTTTTCTGTTTGTTTCTCGCGAATCGACCATTTTAAATTCTAGGGGCGGGTCACCTACACGCCCCCCCCTTGCCGATAAATACTTTTTGTCATTCGCAGGCCCCAAATTTTGCACTCAGCTCCTCGACTCATTTGCACCCCCCTGGTGCGGTCCGAACAATGGCCCTGGTACTTTTCGATCTCTCCCGCGACAAAGGCTTGTCCAACATCTGGACTATAATTCGTTTCGGCACTAGTTTTCCTTTGAAGTCTACTTCTGCAGCCCTCCGTAGTATCAGACTCCTCAGTAAGATAGGCTCCGTCAAGGGCACAAAAAACGGACTATGTCTTATCTATTGAGTGTTCGGACACACAGGCATCGAAAGTCATGAAGCAAATAATAGGATAATGATTTCAAAGCCCTTCTCACAAACAGTTTACATATATTATGCCTCCGGTGCCAAAGGCGAGCCACCTGTGCTTTTATAGACACGCAATGCTACAGGCGGCCAACTGACCCTCCATATGTCAATCTTGGCATGTATAAAAGGGTGGGAGTTTGGTTAATGAGCCTACGTTACAAGAGCAACACACTTGAAATTAGGCAGACATGTTGCTTACTTGTGGTAGAGATCCGCTGAAAACGTATTTTGTGGGAATTGACCCTCAAGGGGAGTTGCGAATGTTTGATGGGCGTTATATAGATAAATATTGCTTTTTTGAATTGTTAGACCTACAGACTTGAAATTTGGCAAGCATATTCTTTGCATCGAGTAGAGATCTGTTAAGAATGAGTTTTGTGGTAATCGACTCTCACAGGTGGTTACGGGGGAGTTACAGACAAAAAAAAAACTCTAGCTTGTTGACTATTAGACCTACAAACGTAAAATTTGGTGGGCAGGTTTCTTTTGTTGAGTAAAGATCCGTTAAAAACGGATTTCAAGGATATCAATTTTTATGGGAGAATTGCGGGGAGTTATTGGAGTGTATAGATAAAAAATATTCCTGTTTTCAATCTATTGCATTAATTTTATTGACTTTCAAGGATGGAAATCATTCCTCTACTAACATTAGATACAACTTATTCCTACATTTTTTTTTTTTGAAAAAGTTTTTTAAAATACCTGTAAAGAAAGAATTGATTGCATCAAAATTATTATTGATATTTATAAACTTTCTTCGCGTTTCCATAACACTATTTATGAGACTACTGAGCTTAATTTAATTTTTTTCTGTTGTTTTTTTACATTTGGTGAAAAAGTTAGTACTAAAAATTAATTAATTGTTCCTTTTTCAGTTGAAATGAATAAATTTTTAAAAGAGAAAATTCTTTCCGATTCTTCATGAAGTTTTTTTCATCGAACTGTAAGATTTCTTTTGGAGACTTAAAGAAAAGGAGAAAAGGAGTTTCCTCATGATTTGGGAGCTATGAATTTAGAAGCTGGATTAAAAATCAGTTTTAAAAATTAATCATATTTTAAAATGATTGATTGTGAAAAAATATTTTAAAATTTCGTCATTGATTAATTTTAATCATTTAAGATTGTATATAAACTATATTATTATTATATATGTAGGGAAAATATAAAATATAAATAAACAATCAAAAAGTAATTAATACTTCACTAGTAAACTTAAATTTCAATGTCATCTTTCAGGTATTTTAATTAAAATCAAAATTAAAAACAAATACATCAATTAAAAAATTTAGTTAATAACTTTAGGTGAAATTTTTGTCTATAAAAACGAATTAGTTAAATTTCAAATAAACTATCACAGAAAATTTACACTAATCTTCAAAGAATTATTGAGATTTTTATTTGAAACGTGCGGTACTTTTATATTAAAACAAAATTATTTTTCATATATTTTCCTATTGTGTGTTTACGTATATTATCTTTTTCCTTTAGGAAATAAAATTAAAATTTAACTAGAAAAATGAAGCAATATTATTCAATGTTGCTTGGAGCTTTTCACCAAAATATTCCTTCAAAAAATGGTTTTTTTTTGTTATAACTTTTATTTGATATGTTGAAAATACACATTTGTTAAAACATACACAATTTGATTTTTTCCCGTACATATGCGGGGAAATTCATTTTTTAAAAATAAAAATAAAGGAAAATACATTGAACTTATTTTTTAAACTTTAAAACATAAGAATATTTATATTAGAACTGTTTGAAATAAAACTCTTTCTTATCTTGAAAATATATAAGTTCAGTAATTCGTGATAAAATAACTCTGAAATTGTTAAGTACATTTTACATACACAATTCTATCTTTTTAGTAAATTTGAACCAATTCGATGTTTCTCTAAAGCATTTTTAATCTTCGAGAGATTTTATATCATAAAAGAAAATTTGCAAATTCTATATATTTGCAAATGGTGCCATTGTTTGCATTGCTAAATTGAAGTATCTTACCAAGAAATTGAATTTAGAGTGAAGAGTTATAAAAAAAATTATCTTTCGATTCAATTTTAAGATAATATATGTTTCCATGTCAGTATTCTGAAACGTAATAACAAATCACAAACGCTCCAGAACTATACTTATTTAGCAGTAAACTTACCTCTATATCTAAATTATCAGGACTCTTTTTGCAACACATGATATATTTAAGGGTAAATAATATACAGTGAAAATCATTTAACTCGAAACTGAAGGGAATGGAATATTTTTGCCTGTCAAAGGATATTGCAAGAAAAACCATATATCAACAAAGTTAAGTTTATTAGAGTTTATTTTATTTGTGTAGATATGTATATATGCATATATTTAATAAAAATCAATGAAAAAAACATTTACACAAGAACTTAAAGTAATTTAATACAAAATTTTCGGACGTTTTAAAAAACAAAACGTTTATTGAGTTTTTTTGAAAAACAAAACGTTTATTGAGTTTTTTGAAAAATAATCTGTTATTTTTCTTTGCATTGTTTTTTTAACAACAAATTGTCAACAAATTTGTGACGGATTTTTACGCGTTTCACTAACCTTCTCAAATAAATCTTTAATGTTTTATTTATTTCAACCAATCTCCACCGGGAACCAAAGCGTGATTTATGCGAATGAGATATTTTATATAAGTTCAGGTTTAGCGAGTTAGAATAGAGAATGAAATGAAATGAGAAAGTGTTTTCAAATGTAAACGTAGATGTTGTGAATAGAATCCAACGCACCGTTGTGGATAAAATTAGTTCGTAGAAGAACTGCGGGAATAGCTGAGAAATAAGTCGCCTCTTAAAGAAGGAATCCTACTTCAAGTTGACCCAATCAAGATCTTAAAGAACCAACTAGACGAACCTGCCATAGCATAAGAAATCAAGTTAGTTTTATATATTACAATTAAGTATAAGTGTGTAGCTGTAATTGTACGCGTCTATCTTTCGTAGATTCAGATCGGATTCCGTCGTTCACGATTATTGAACCCTTCTCATTCTCTACTGTGTTTTATTGTTCTTAAAATTGAATAGTATTTGTGTAATCTCTTTAATTAAGAAAAATTAATAAATAAGATTGATTTGTTAAGATGACTACTGAATTCCTTAACCATTCAACACGTTCGGATTCGGGTAATACCAGAAGGGGAGGTGAGAATCTTAGAGGTAGCGATAGGCTACGACAAATTGTTCGACATCGTCCCTTTTGTTATTCATTTCACTGGTAAAATGTATGTTCCAATAACTGAGCATACTTTCTTGACGTTCCTCATTTCGAATGATGTGGGAACAGGAGTTGCATTATTCATTTCAATTTCATCTTCGGAATCTGCCTCAATGATATTTTTAAGCTTTGAGCAAACTCCAAAATGTCTTTGTCTGCCATAAAAAAAATTGGAAGCTGTGCACACATTATCATCATCTACTCAAAGGAATTCTTCCGATAATGCAATAGGACAGTTCAATCTGGCTGGTGATTTCCGTATTTTGTTCCTTTTCGGAAGGGAAATCTTTTCGCGTTAAGTGAGTTTAGTTTCGTGTTAAGAAAAAAAAACTGCAGGAAAACACATATAGCCGCTTGTCCGGACTATTGTATTATTTCGTGTTAACCGATATTTCATCTCAAGCGTTTTCGCGTTAAACGTATTTTACTACATTTTAATTGTAAAAAATTGTATGAGCAAAAGAGTATAGTTTTTAAAAAAATAATAAGAAATTTTTAATAAAACTGCAAAACTGAAGTTTGTTTTCATACTATACATCATAAGGAGGGAAAATGATTAAACTGAAAGACCTTTTTTCCACAATAAATTTCTTTCCGTATATTTTCTGCTTTTTCCTCTGTTGATTTAGATTGCATTTCTACATTGTGGTCTTTCTAATGTACAGCAAAGTTTGATGTTTAATATTTATTATAGAATACAGTTTATTCACCTTAATGTTTATTTAGTAAATTATGTGAACAAAATATTAAAACTATGTATTTTTTAGAATATTTCGTTTTAAGAAAATAACAACAATAAAATTTTCAGTATTTTAATATTTGGTATTTCTGGTATATTGTGATACATCTATTACTCTTATTAGAAAAAGGATTCAATTTTGAACACTGGCATTCAAGTTACCAATACTGTTGGCCTTAAAACTTTTTTCTCCTGATGATAAAGAAAGTCTAAGTTTACGGGGGGGGGGGGGATTTGTTAACAAATGCTTTAATATTAATATAAAAATTGAACAGTTTCATTATCGCACAGGGCGCAACATATTTTTATATCGCTCTACATACGATAAAACTCTCCGAACAATTCATTTTTTGAATAGAAAGTCAACTAAAATAGCTGATATCACTTAATAGTTTAAATTATTGTTTTTTTTTAATATATAAAAACTTTATATGTGAATGAAGTATAAATCTTATAAATTTTAGTTTTTATGTGTCTATCTATTCTTTCTTATCAAGACTAAATAAAGTTCAAAAATATAAAAGAACTTTACTGATAAGTAATACAATGTCAGTTATTTTAATCTTCATCAGAATAATTCACTTAAAATATTAGAATTAGTATTTTAAAATGACAGCCAAATTTATAGCAATTACTTACAATTAAATGTATTTCACTATAAAATACAAATTAAATTAGAAAATCATTACACTTATAACGTGCCAGATTGATTGATTGTTTATTGACATAGTAGCTACATTAGAGCTATTGGCAACGGACCTCATCCTTTTTAACTACCGTAAAATGACAGGGATGACACCTGAGTTAGCACTCCATTCTCCAAACTTCCGCACCACGGTAAACGTGAGGACTTTGGGTCTCGACAGATTTACCAACCATCTGCATCTCTACTTGGCAGGTCTACAGTGGCACTGTTTCAAACTCGCTATTCGACAACGTCGGCCATGAATTCGCAACAAAGAGTATACATTTGTTATATGATCACACAATTGTTTTATCATAGGGTGAGTGAGTGAGTGAGTTTTGGGTTTTATGGCGCAAGAGCCAATTTTGGCTATGCTGCGCCAAACATTCGTTAAAATATTAAAATATAGGACGAAATATCTAAAAATACTGAAAACGCAGTTTCAATAAAAGTTAAAATTTCAAATCGCATAAAAATTGGTTTCGAATGATTAAAAGTAGAACAATTTTTGGTGAGGGGTTTCCCCCCATCACACATGTCAGATAAGATCTTAAAATAACAGACATCTTAAAAACAGATAAATGAAAAGAGTGTAAATAAAAGCTATAAAATTTCTTAATAAAATCTAGACCGTAATTTTAATCGTTTCTGAATCGGTTGGGTGGGGGATTCCCCACCAAATTCAATAAGTATAATTGAGAAAAGGTCAGTTTCTATTTTTAGTAGGGGTTAAAAGTAAATTTCCTTTGTAGTATGTTTTTCTGTTTTTATACGTGAAGTTCGGATCCGGTTCATATTCCTCCTCCTCCTCTTCCTCCACGTCGTACATAATAGTGTCTTCCTCATCCGTAGTATATTCGACAGGTGCCGACTTTTTGGGTTTATGTGGTGTCATCTTGATTTCTATATTCGGTTTTTTATTTTTTTAGGGGGCCGCTTTTTGTTACGAGGTTTTGAAGCCTGAGTTGTGGAAGGTATGGTATTGGATGTAGTCGTATCAGTTGTAAGAACAGGACTTGCTTCAGTTGTTAAAGGTGTAAACATTGATACTGTGGATGAAGAAGGTGCTTTACTGGATGAGGCAGATGCAACTGAGGTAGATAGACTAGTAGATGTGGCAGGTGAGACTGTAGAAATGGGGCATGTCGAAGGAGAAGGTGTTTGTTTGGATGAGGATAATGCGACAGATTCAAGAACACTATTGGACGTGGAGGGAGCATTAGTAAACAAAGGAATAGGTGGTTGAGAATCTGATACGGATGCAATATTAACGGAAGATGAGGATGGTATGAGTTGTGCTTGAGTTGAGGTACATGATTTGTTAACTGTAGGAATTCTGGATGGCATTTGTTTTGGAACGGATATTGTAGTTGTAACAATTTTAATGGTGGGCAAACTATTTTGGTAATATTTTCATCTGTTTGAGAGGAATTGTTTACAGTTAATGGTTTAGCAGCCTGAGCGTAAGTTTGAGATGGTTGTGGGGCTATTAATTTTCGAGCTTCTATAAACGATATATTTTTGTTGGTTTTAATTGTTTGTATTTCCTTCTCAGTTTTCCATTTTGGGCACAGTTTTGAATCGGCAGAATGGGGCTGAGAGCAGTTAATACATTTAAGCTCTAGAATGCAATCTGTGGAAGCATGTCCAACAGATGCACATCTAGAGCAAGTAAGTTGTCCACGGCAGGAAGTTTGTGAATGTCCGAACCTCTGGCACTTAGAACAGCGCAGAGGATTCGAAATATACGGACGTATTTTGCAGTTAAGGTATCCAGCTTTTATAGAACCAGGAAGATTAGGGCTATTGAAAGTTAAAATAAAGTGTTTCGTGGGAATAATTGTTGTATCTTTTTTAATTGTAATTCTTCTGACCTGAATTACACCCTGGTCAGAAAATCCATCAAGGATTTCTGCTTCAGGGGTGGTCAATAGGTCAGGTTCAGAAATGACACAGCGGCTGGAGTTTAGGGATTTGTGAGGACTCGCTGTCAAAGGGGATTCTAAAAAGGTCGTTGCCAACAAAAAAGATTTTGTTTGCAAAGCAGAGGAAGTTTCAACCAGTAGGTCACCAGAACGTAATTTTTTCACGGATTTAGGTTCTCCACCTATTCCTTGAATAGCTTTCTGGATTGCAAAAGGAGCTTTTCTAGACACATTTCGTTATTTGGTAAAGATAAAATTAAAAATCTAGTGTAGGTAGAAATTTTGTCAACGTTAAGAGTGGGTAAAATAAGGCCTTTACCCGGGCCATTCTGAATTGGATCCATAAGCGTAGAAAAACCTTCATTCTGGCGTGCCTCCACCCACCACGGAGTCCAACAAGGGAGGCAGTGTGCTGGACATCTGCCAATTGCCAGGCACGGCGCTTACCTGGAGTACACCCAGAATATAGTGCTACAGCATCAGGGCGAGAATCCAACGGGTAAACCCGCCTACTAAGCACTAACCCTACAGCAATGTCTCCGAAGAGACTCATCACCAGCCGATTGACAGGAGCGGGCTCACTCCTGCCTCCCGTCTACAGCGAAGCATGGGCCAAAGGGAACGCAAAGGTATCCCCAGAACACCATTTTCCTCCTTACGGACGCCGCACACGGCAAACATGCGAGTTGACAAACAACGTTGTTAGTAAAACACAAATATCAAAAATACTAAAAATATCAAAAATACAGAAAACTAAACAACAAATGAATCTAAATGAATACTTTGCAAAATGAAACTAAACTGTGTTAGTAACAATATGAATTACATAACTCAATCAAAAATAAAGAAAAGTTGAATACTACTCATAAGTATATAAAAAATTTTAATCTGTGGTCTAGACGGTAAGAGAAAGAAAGAATGAATTGAATGACAAGAATGATAGTCGAAAATAGAAAAAGATCACTAGGGTACCCCGGGTTTGTGAAGCCCGTGTTTACCAAAGACAGTAAACCCCTTGGGTAAAGGAAAAGATCACTAGGGTACCTCGGGATTGTGTGACACCCGTACTCACCTAAAGAAGGCGAGCCCCCGAGGGGTGTTTTATCATAGGATTAAGGAATTAATCACATAAATGTATTGCTTATATGTACATATTAAAATATTAAAAATAATAAGAGTAAAATACACACAAATCTATGATTTTATATTTTGCTTTCTGAACGACAGTTTATGCATATGCAGGGGTGATAAAAAATATGTATATACACTTTAAGACTGGGTTATGTGTTAATGCCATAAGTTTCAGAACACATTAGCTATGGGATTAAGTTTGATAAGTTGGTACTAACAGTTGTATTAGTGTTTCGACGTGTTCAACAATAGTTCAGCGACAGTTGGCGCTAGTGTTTTAATAGGGATAGTGAGACCATGGCGCAAGTACGTCTGACTTTCGAGCAGCGAGAATGCATTTTGAAATGGTATTGAAAGTTCGAGATTTTCAGTGAAGTGCAACGACATTAGAGGCAACTATATAGAACGGAACCACCAACACATTTAGGTATTGCTCGTCTTTACGATAAGTTAGAAACTGATGGAACAATAATGGATATTCATAGAGGACGATCACGCCAGCAACACATATCAACTTGATTGAGCCTTTCTTTTTCGAGGGTACAATTACTGGAAGGAGTTACTTGGAGATGGTTGAGATATTAATTTTACTGTGCATTCAGGCTTTGTTTGGTGATGTCCCTTTTTTTCATCCAAAAAATGGCATTCTACCTCATTACAATAAAGATATGCATGCCTATCTGGCTAGCGTTGCACCGGGTCATTAGACTGGACGAAGGGGTCTGATTGAGTACCTTGCACGTTCACCTGATTTAACCTCACTTGACTCTTACGTATGAGGGTACCTCAAGAACGTGATGTACAGCAAGAAACCGCGCACACTCGGAGAGCAGCGCAATGAAATTGAAACGGCTAGTCGAGCAATTCCTGTAGCTACTCTGAGAGATGTCACCAACAATGCACGGCATCGTGCTCAAAAATGCTTGGAGGCGGGTAGATTACAGTTTGAACACTTATTGTAACTTTGTCATTTTTATTTGTTGTAATACTTATAATACATACATTTATATTCATTAAAGTGTGTATAAAGTGTTTTGATCACCCCTTTATATTAGAGTTGCTGTTTTTTTTATTTTCCTTCAAATTATGGGGAATATTCATGCATTCTAAAAAAAATCTGTAAATGAAGTTCGACAAGAATTTATATTCGTTGTAATAAGTTGTAAAGAAATTAATCTAATTTCACAGCATTTTCAAAGATATAATTCAAAAATAAAATAAATGAGTTCATAAAAAAATAACACCGAATAAAAGTCACCAAATAATGCTTATAATGAAGAAATAGTTTTGATAAATATTCTCTTTTTCCTTTTTCCCTCAGAAGTTTAGAAAGTTATTTTCGTAACAGGTATTTCACTGCTATATCGAAATACATGTCCCATCTATCTTATTGGGAAAATCTTGATCACTTGACCATATTGGGTTCTTAGTATTTCGATTGAAGTTCAAGGTTGTATCGCATGCGCCAGGTTTTGTTTTTCTAACTGCACCAAAAATTTTTCTTAAGATTTTCATCAACTTCTCTTCGTATTCTTTGTTAATTGTCCAGCACTGCCATATAAAACAATTGGTCTTACTAGAGTCTTGCATTAATGTATTTTTATTTTGTTACTTATGTATTTAGATTTAAACTCGTTTCGCAATGTGTGATAACATATAATAGCCATCCTGATTCTATTTTTGATTAAAATTTTTATGGCATTATTATTATTTACAATTCTGCATAAGTATTAAAATTGAATCACTTGTTCAAACTCATATTCATTAATTTTCAGCGATTGTAGGTTTGAGATTATGATTTTGCTTTTTAATTAAAAATATATTTTGACATTTAAAAAATATTTTTAAATTAATAGCTTTCTTTCTCCAATCAAAGCTGTATTTCCCGGTCTATGCTGAATTTGGGAAAATACTAATATTGAATCATTCTTACATAAGTCTCTAATTACACCTATATCGTTGCAAAAAAATTATCCAGAAATGTGGAGTTGAGTGCGTGTGCTTTCTTTTTCCCTTTCAAGTTCTTCAAGGTATTTTCATATATATTCTTAGAACTCAAAAAAATCCACATCCAAAATTCTAGAATAATCCTAAAAATTCTTTTAAAACCCAGAGAAAGATTAAAAGTTTCAATTTTCAGTCTTCCCAATTCGTTTTGTAAACATTGAAACAATAAGAATAATCTAGATGTGAAGAATTATTTCAAGCTGGTGGCTAGGTCTGGGAATTCGAAATACTCTTTTACACTCTAGATATAAACATTTAAAGGAATACAAAACGATCAATTTATATTTTTATTAGGTAAGTTTATATTAATTCAAAAATATACTTATATTTCTAATTTTCGAATTACCTCTATAGTGCAAAATCGAATGTTTTCTGATAAATATTAATTTTTCACATCGATATTTATTCTGATTTGATATTATATTATATCTTTCTGATGGTAAATGCACAAAGAGCCCAAAGGCATAAAAATTGATATTTTTATGAGCAACTTAATAAATTTCAGCTGTTTCAATACCATCATCTCGCATTCTTTTCAAAGCAGATGTGTTGCAATCTAATTCGAAAATCAAATTTCGAATAAAAAGAAATACATTATTTATGTTCTTGCCTTTACAACTCCCATTATACAAAAATTTAAAAAGCAGGCGTCTTTGAAAATGAAATTTGCTATTCTTTTTTTTATAAGATGTATAGTGTCGAAAGCGATACAATACAATAAATAAGCATCTGAAAAAGAATACTGAGAATAATTTTATGGTAATTTTTTTATCTTTTTCAGACAATGTATGGATTTATTTGTTTCAGTAAGATTTTTCTTTATAACAATAACCGATAACAGACAATAAAGTCATAATAAAACCCAAGGAAAGTATAATGAAATATTTAATTAAAAGAGAAAATAACATACGTAGAATGGTAAGAATGGCCAGTGATCGGATTTAAATATTCAAGCAATCAACTGAACAATTGATTTTAATTATAATGGCTACGAACAACCAAAACAAAATTTCATAGTGTTTGTAAATTTTAAAAAAAATTGCTTAAAGCTGTAAATGATCTCATTGTCAGCAAAAAATAATTTTTATAAATACCGTAAATCAGTCTTCAGCATTCGTCACATACAAAGTAGAGACAAAAAGTTCTCGGAATAGGTCAATTACATATTGTTAAAAAATAGAACAATAAATTAATCTTATTGACCTTCAAAGTACTGTCTTCCTGTATCCACACACTTGTTCCAGCGTTCATTTTACTATTCAAAACACTCCTGCAATCTATTTTTATAAGATCCTTTATGTTCTTCGTCCCATTTTCGACCACCGTATCTGAATCCACAAAGCAATTTCCCTTCAATTTCATTTTCAGCCATGGAAACAGATGAAACTCTTTTGGTGCTGACATCCTTTCTATATACTTTTTTTAGCATCTTGAACGTCATAGAAGGTGATTTCTTGAGCAAAACTCAAAATTTGATGTTCTCATGTTGCTCCAAAGACGACATTGCAATATCCGACGAAGGAAAAATTCGCTTTCTCAGAAATTATCTGCAACTGACGCCGACAGTATAGGAAATGAATTCCAGTTGACAGTATAGGCTGTATCTTTTCCTTATCAATGCCACCTACCCCCTCCAACGAACACCTGCGTGAATGAAGACAACCATTCCGGGAATTTTTTGACTCTAGTTTTGTACATATAAATCCTCCATACAAGTGATTTATGACCAAAAATTAATTACAAAAGATTGTAAGAATTATAGTAATCTATTTGAAAACATTCTAGTACAATTTCTGAACTTTCTCCGGTGTAAAAAAATTGTTGGAATTCGTTTAAGGTCGCATAATATATATGTCCCCATTACGCCTAGGCTTTCACAGAAATTTTTAAATAGCATGATTGGGTACTATGCAGCATACTAATACCGTCTACCAATTTCGCCAAATACAAGGAAGTTGATAAATGCTATTATCTTTATAATAATTATATATCCATAGAAATAATATGATTATTACATATTTAAATACATAGATGACCTAATTATTTTTGGTAAAAATAAAAATTTTAACCCCAATATTAATTTTTATCCGAATTATTTAAAGCTAATTAAAATTAATGGAAATCCAGTTAAAACTAATTACTTGGATG
This sequence comes from Trichonephila clavata, assembly GCA_019973975.1. Taxonomy (NCBI): domain Eukaryota; kingdom Metazoa; phylum Arthropoda; class Arachnida; order Araneae; family Nephilidae; genus Trichonephila; species Trichonephila clavata. The sequence continues at coordinate 41,607 of BMAO01001559.1, read as the reverse complement.
TATCATTGTGTATTAAGGGCTATAAATTACATAGCAATATTTATGATAAAATAGATGATTTTAATTTTAACATTCTTAAAGTGCCTTACTGGAACTCCAACCTATCTATATCAATGTATAGAAATATTATTTTCAATTACATTTATCGTAATAACGTACTAGTTAGTGATAAATTTAATATATATTTAAATCTTAATAACTTTATTAAACATTGTATGGAACACGATACCCTCCTAAATTTATAAAAAGTTACCTAACAGTTAATTTAAAAAAAAGTTATAAGTTGTACAGTTTATAGATAGATGGCGCTTCTAGCTAAGTAAATTAACAATATATTATATTTTCTTAAAAATTAATTGTATATGTCTGGGTGGTACTTTTATTTTCTATAAATTTTAAAACAAAATATAGAGTTTTTAAATGTGTATATATAGTATTAATGTTATTTTATCAAAACTTAGTAATTTTATGTGATACTGTTATTGTCCATAGCCTGGGAATATGTGTTGTGTACTCACGTGGTAAGACTTTATCTAAAAGTTTTAACTCTGATTTTAAAATATTTTAGTAATTATTACAGGCTATAATATTACCGTTTTACATTAATAGATTATGGTTTTAATTATAATAATAGTTAAACTCCTCTCTATAAATTTCTTGCGTTCCCTATGGCCCAGAGTATTGGCAAATTCAGGTGAAGGTTGGCTGGCCGTAAAACATTGTTTAAACCTGCATTCCTGGTTCCTAAGGTCAGGAGTTTGCTCTAGTATTTCTGTGGCTAAATCTATTCTATCATGACTATAGTTATCTTAGATATGTAACTATTTTTTGCATATTTTTGTAATATATATATATACTAGCTGTTACCCGCCCGCTTCGCTGGGTATTTCATGATGTTTTATAAATTTTTACTGCTTATATATATGTATAAATTATTGATATCTAAGTCCTAGCATTAAGAATTCGATTGAATTGAAAAATACACTTATACCTATAACTGTCACCTGTTGATAAAAAAAAAGGGCAGAACTCATCTAATTTGTATTTTCTAAAAATCTCTAAAATTGAAGCATAGAATGATGTTTGCTCTTTCGTAACTCAAAAACCAAGTGGATTCCTGCAAAACCAATTTTCGGTGGATCTCTACTCCGTAAATTGAACATGCAAGCCAAATTTCAAGTCTAAATCTAACAGAAAAAAGCAAAAGTTTTACTATAAATATCCCCGTAATCCCGTTGAGAGCCGTTTTCCAAAATTACCGCTCTTAGCGGATTTCAATTCAACAAAAGAAAAATGCAAACCAAATTTCATTATTATAGTCCTTGTAGCTCGAAAAAAGTAATTTTTTTTGTCAATATGTCCCAGTAACCCCCTGCAACCCCCCAGAACTCGATTTGCTTAAAATTTATTCTTAGTGGTTCCCTATTTAACAAAAGAAACATGCTTAACAAATTTCAAGTATATGGGTCTAACAATTAAAAACAGGAATTTTTTTCTGTAACTCCTCTTGACCCCTCGCAAACATCTTTGGGGTCAATTTTCATTTTACTCTTTGTTAGAGGAACTCTATTTCATGAAAGGAACATGCCTACCAATTTTCAAGCAGGATGATCAAGTAGTTTAAAAATGGAAATATTTATCGATTACGCCTCTTAATCTCCCGAAATTAAACTTGGTAGTTGATATTCGCGAAACCCATTTTGTAGCGGTTTTCTACTTTACGAAAGGAATATGCTGTCAAATTTCAAGACTGTACGTCTAACAGTTTAAAAATGGGGATAATTGTCTATAACGCCACTTGAGCCCCGCAACGCCACTTCTGGGTCTGTTTTCACAAAACCCATTTTGTAGGGGAATTGCACTCTATGAAAGGAATCTGCTTAGCAAAATTTGAAGACTGTGCGTCCAATTAATTAAAAATGCAAAAAAATTATCAATAACGCCCCTTGAACCCCCGCAACACCACCTAGGGGTCAATTTTCACAAAACACATTTTGCAGTGTATTTCTATCCTATGAGAGGAATCTGCTAACCAAATTTCAAGACTGTGAGTCTAATAGTTTAAAAAAAGAAATAATTATTTATATCTGCCCTTAAACCCCCGCAACACCCCTTGGGGGTCAATTTTCTCCAAACCCGTTTTGTAGCGGATATTTACTCCATGAAAGAAACATTCCTACCAATTTTCAAGCAGGTAGGTCAAATAGTTTAAAAACTAAAATATTTATCTCTTACGCCACTTATTCCCCTGCAACGCCACTTAGAGGTCTGTTTTCACAAAACCTTCTTATAGCTGATCTCTACTCTATGAAAGAAATCTCTTTATCAAATATAAAGACTGTGCGTCTAATAGTTTAAAAACGGAAATAATTATCTATAACGCCCCTTAAGTCCCCTCAACGCCACTTGGGGGCAATTTTCACGAAACCCATTTTTAGCGTATCTCTACCCTATGAGAGGAATCTGCTTACTAAGTTTCAAGACTGTACGTCTAATATCTTAAAAACAGGAATTTATAACGCCCCTTAAACCCCCCGCCCCGCAACACCCCTTGGGGTCAATTTTCCCAAAACCCATTTTGTAGCGGATATTTACTCCAGGAAAGAAACTTACCTACCAATTTGCAAGCAGGTAGGTGAAGTAGTTTAAAAACGGATATATTTATCTATTACGCCCCTTAATCCCCCGCAACGCCACTTAGAAGTCTGTTTTCACAAAACCCGTTTTGTAACTGATCATTATTCTACGAAAGGAATCTATATATCAAATTTAAAGACAGTGCGTCAAATAGTTTAAAAATGGAAATAATTATCTATAACGCCCCTTAAGACCCTGCAACGCCACTTGGGGGTCGATTTTCAGCAAACTCATTTTGTAGCGGATCTCTACTCTCTGCCGCTTACCCAATTTCAAGATTGTACATCAAGTAGTTTAAACATGGAAACAATTATTATTAAAGACCTTAACCCCCCGTAACGCCCCTTGCATTTCGAATTTCGAAAAATCATTTCTTAGCTGATGTCTACTCTATGAAAGGAACATGTCTACCAAATTTCAAGTCTGTAGGTTGAATAGTTCCAGAGATATCGTGATTAGTCAGTCAGTCAGTCAGTCGCTTTTCTCCTTTATATATATAGATATATATAATATATGGGAGAGAGAGAACTAAAGCAGAAACTGAAAAAAGAGCATGATTTGTATACATTGTTGTAACAATGCACACATGGTTTGGCTGAAAAACCGATTTTCGAAGCCAACTTTTGTCATTGTTTTAACAGTTACATTGTTAGAACAATGGAGACGAATCTAAGTTGCCGTCGAAAACTGGTAATTAATTAATTAGCTGGTAATTAATTAATATTCAAGGAAACTGTATTAACATCAAGTGTCATCCACTACAAGTTAAAAAAATTTATTTGAACTTGATTGGATGAATAGAAAGTATTTTATTAACGATTGAAAATTTGAACAAATATATATATATATATACATACAAGGGGTGATCAAATGAAAAGGTACGAAACGACATAAAAATGAAACAGTTAAATATTTGCATATTCCGCCAAGGGAGAATGTAGCGAGACATCTCGGGATGCCATTGGAGACTCTGACTGGGGTCGGATCATGCGTGGGTGCCCGCATGCGCAGGAGAGAGCAAAGGCTCTTATAAAAAGCGGCGTCCAAATGATGCGAGCACAGAATGACTCGAGCACAGAAAAAGCATTGACTCCGATGTGTACTGTGAGACACTCCGACGCCTACGCAGGTCCATCAAGAACAAAAGACCGGGGCTGCTCACGGAGGGTGTGGTTCTGCTCCATGATAACGCGCGTCCACACGTCTCCAGAGTCACACAAATGGAACTGGACAAGTTCCAATGGGAGACGTTGGACTATCCGTCCTACAGTCCGGACATGTCACCCTGCGATTCCCATGTGTTTGGTCCACTGAAGAAACACCTGAAAAGAAAGCACTTCAACTCGGACGACGTACTCAAGGACACTGTGAAGGACTGGGTCTCGTCACAGCCACAGGAATTTTGGGAACAAGGAATCCTGCGGCTTGTTCATCAGTGGGATCGTTGTACTCAGGCCTATGGTGTATATTTTGAATAAAGTCTATATTTGTACCCACCATGTCGTTTCGTACCTTTTCATTTGATCACCCCTTGTATATATATATATATATATATACAGAGAGAGAGAGAGAGAGAGAGAATGAGCTATTAGTAGGAATTGAATAAGGTTGGTAAGGTTTTGTCAAAAGAAAAAATCAAATTTTTAAAGTACACAGCAGCTTTGTTTTTAAGACAGTAGAATGGAAACAAGAGACTTGGAATCATTGAGGAAACCTCATAACTGGGGGTAAATGCATAAAACTTATTTTTTGTGATTTGAGTTTGATATAACTTAACATTCACAGTGAAAATCATTTAACATGAAACTGAAGTGACTGAAATATTTTTTCGTATTAAAAGAATTACGTGTTAAAGGATATTGGGGGGGGGGGGGAAACTCCATATATTCATAAAATTAAGTTTATTTCAGTTTATTTTATTTACATAGAAATGTGTATATGCATTTATATAATAAAACTCAATGGGACAAAAACATTCTCAAGAATTTAAAGAAATTTAGAACACAAAATTTTAAAAAAATTTTAAAAACAAAACATTTATTAAGTTTTTAGAAAATAATTTGATATTTTTCATTGTATTTTTTTAGCTTCCTTTTTTTCGATATCGTTCATTTTGTTATTCATTTCAGTATTGGAGTGTGCGTTTGAATAACTGAGCAAACTTTTCATGACGTTCCTCATTTCGAATGATATGAGAACAGGATCTGCATTCGTCATTTCTTTTTCATCGTCGGAATCTATATCAATGATATTTTTTAAGCTTTGAACAAACTCTAAAATATCTTTGTCTGCTATAGTTGGGGCTAAGCACACATTATCATCATCTACTGCAATGAATTCTTCCAACAATACAATAGGACAGTCCAATTCGGCTGGTGTTTTCAGCGTATTTTGTTTAGTCTCAGACGGAAAATCTTTCTGTTTTAAACGATTTTTAATTCATGTTAAGAGAAACGAAGTGTATGAAAATACATGTTAATTTGTCAGGACTGTTATATTACTTCGTGTTAACCGATATTTCGTCTTCAATGTCTTACGTTAAACGTATTTCACTGTAGTTTTAAAAAAATCCAAAATCATAATCATTATAATAATAAATAATTTATATCTTGATCAATTTTCCGCATCCTTAATATCTTTGATCTTATAGCATCCCCCCACTCCCTATTAATCCTCATACTGCGGCAAAAGTGAAATTGTTGCCGTATGTATGTGAAAAAAAAAGGTTGAGTGTCTCTGGTTTAGAATGATTATTTGACAAGATTTGATAGAAGTTTTTAGAATGGCTTCACTGCCTATATATTAGGAGGATACAGGGAAGCAACATTGGAAGTGTCACACAATATTGTGTGTGTGTGTGTGTGTGTGTGTGTGTCGCCCATCCGGTATAGTGGTTAGCGACGCTGGCTGCTGTGCCGTAGGGCCTGGGTTCGAATCCCGGAAAATACATGGATGTTTGTAAATGTATAGTACCTTCGCGGCATGTGGGTACTCTAAATAGCCGTCTAGCCGCAAGTCCTCTCGTGTGGTTGGTGGAAGGGGAAGAGAGGTGGGAAACTCCTGACCACTCCCAGGGTGTTCTCCCTCAAAATTGGGGTGGAACCGAGCCAAAACGTACTGTCACCTGCATGGTGCTCAAAGTTACGGCTAACGATAGGCGTACAATATAGCCCGATGCCATGATGAATTTCGTGGGCCTCGATCTGACTTCGTCAGACAGGTGGCATTAGCAACAACAACATATATATATATATATATATATATATATATATATATATATATATATATATATATATATATATATATATATATAGGTTGTCCTTTTCATTTACCTCATACCAACGGTTCTTAAACTTTCAATCGCCGCAAACTCCCCCTTTATGTGTCAGCTAGACATCGCGGACCCCCAAGATTTTAAACATCCCTACCCGACTTATATTCTTTATCAAACTACACGTTCTAGTAGAGTTTTTTCATTGGGCACGATTTAGTGATCTAGTCTTGTAGTCAATTTTTTTCACGAAACCCTTCAGAGTATCTGAAAGCGGAAAATCTCAATAAAGCGGACTATGTGCGGAACACCTAGAGAGACGTTGAGACTCCAGGGGGCCACGGACCACAATTTAAGAACCTCTGCCTCATACGAAATTGTAACTTCGAATTTGAATTGTTGCACACAATATTTGTGTGATTTTCGAGAGAATTTGTGATATTATAGATTTATAAGGTTTGTTTTAACATTTAATTGTTACAAGAAAATCTTCTAAATAATTACTGCAGAGTTTCAGAATAAATCATGAATTATTCCAAAAGAACATGTTTGTTATTTACTTGAACCTTTCTCTACATTTGAAAGCCGATCATTCATGTAAGAACATTTATTCGTGAATTCTCCTTCTTCCTCAGCACTAAAGCTAATTTCCCGTCAAGGCTGCCTCAGTTAGTTTCAACCATCTTGTGTTTGTTGTTTATTCGTGAATTACCAGAGATAAATAACAAGCTCCTTATTTTGCAAAGTCAATTATTGACTTTGAAAAAAAGCTAGATTAAATATTCAGTAAGTAGTAGTATATAATGGTAATTGCATTAGTAATATAATGGTAAGTTGATTTAGGGGCACGAGTTTCATTCTTACTTATTAAATGCTTTTGCGCATTTTTATTAATATAAATGTACGATGAAAAAAGTGTCAGTATAAATAATTCAGATAAAAATTTTAAAAATTGCTTGAGAAATATTTTTAATAATTAATTAGGTGTAACGATGGGCACAATTTAAGATCAATCACATGTTCTTCATTGAATTCAAAACTGTCATTAGACTTCTTGTTCTACTAATAAAATTTAGATCAAATTTCAAATTTGATGATTGGGTAAATGTATTCAAGTATGAAGATTCTTCGAAAAGTTTATGAAAATTTAAAAAAATTGTTATGTTATGAGTACTTTTGAATAAAATGCATTTCGTTTACCCGTGTGTTATTATTGTCGACCGCAATGCCCTTTTTTAAAAAACGTTTTTGCGAAAAACAAAAGTTGGCTACATGCGTTTGCATGGACTGATTGACCAGAAGTTTGTGATCGCATTTATAATACGACTATGACGTCACATGAGCTTATTAACTGATTAGTTGGAAACAAGTCATTATAGGTATCACGTGACTATAACATCACAAGAATTTATGCACTGAATGGCTGGAAACAAGTCATTATAGGTATCACGTGACTATAACATCACAAGAATTTATGCACTGAATGGCTGGAAACACTTGATTGTAGATATGTGTAGATTGTAGATCATGACAACACACAATGGCGCTCACAAGGAAGAGGGGGGGGGTCCGGGTCCAGACCCTCCCCCTAAAGCCTTCATTTTTTTGATTGATTATAATCCAATGTATATAGTACGTGAAATTTCATTAAGTATTTGTGATTAATAATTAATTTTATTAATTAATGCTAATTATTTATTCAATAATTAATTTTTTACTGTTTTTTGTTCCCGAAAATCTACAAAAATTTAAAAGAATATGTTATGCGGCGTATTGGAGCATGATTCTAGAATGATAGAATTTCGACCCTGGACTCACCCCCCCCCCCTCTTAAACCTCCTCCTCTCTCCTCCTCCCTCCACCTCCTCCTCTCTCTCTCACCCCCCCCCCCTTTGTGCACTGATGTCGCATAATTTAGCCCGTTAACAAAAGTCATAGGATTTTTGAAAAAAAAGGGGGATAATTTTTCCGAAAGGTTTGTAATAATTGCATTAAATTTGTAAAAAAATTCTCAATTTTTTCTTCTTTTTTGAAAAAAAAAAGTTTTTTTAAGATGTTTTTAAAAGGTAAAGGTATTTATCTTGTAAAAATAACTACACCAGTCAAAAAATTTATCAAATTTTTGAAAAACATGAACAGTTTCTTTTTACTTTCTATCGTTAATGTAAAAGTGAAATTTCAGGAAATGAATGTTGAGGAGAAAAAAGCTAAAAAAGAACTAAAAGGGGAAAAAATTGTTCCCTGTTATATTTTGTAAAATTTCGTGGAACACTATGTAACTAAAGCAGATAGAACGGTTGAAAATTAAAACAGGAAAATATGCCTTTTAAAAGCAAAAAATACTGTATCAACATTAGAAAAACTAAATAGAGATATTACTCTCCAAATCAAAATTTCTAATCGGAGTGCATAAACCGAAGTACAAAACTTATTCTACAAATAAAAAGTGCATTCTCTCTCACTAAAACTACGTTTCTACTGGACTAATTCTATTAGTTTCTCTGAAAATGGACTAAAAAAGAATCCAAGTAAGGTAATAAGCTCATAGGGAAAAAAAGAATGCTATTATTCGCCGATCATACTCGAACAATCTCAGTCAAACCCATAATCCCGCCAACAGACGACTCGGCCATGACTTCCATTGTTCTCACCACGCAGTTGTTTGGAATTCTTTTTTATACTTCTTTTCTTTTAATATATAGACGCAACTAATTTTCGGATTTGAATATTGCAATTTATAGCACGAGAAATATTTCTTACGCTAGCGTCGCGCCTTCTGAAGTCACAATGGGCGGCCTTTTGATGAAGTGCGCCATTCGGTGTCACACGACCACTGTGACCGCAACGGCTCCGGTGATGAAAGCAAGAGATATATACGATGGAAATGGTTAAGACAACGACGCATAATGCTAGCCGCTCTGGGTTATGGAAATAGGGTGGTTTAAAATGTTACACAGGGTGTTATGATTCTGAATATTATTTTGAAGTGTTTCAAAACGCACAGGAGAGATCATTGTTTGAAATTTATTGCTTCGGTCTGTTATTGTATAAGGTGTCAAATGTCTTAATTTAAAAGTTTACATGAGAAAGTTCGTATACATATACTTTCCAAACTTATACATATACTTTGCAAAATTAAAACATTATTTTATAGTACAGTATATTTCCGTGTATAGGCTGATTATTTTTAAAAAATTTTAAAGGGAAAGAGCGGGAGTCGGCTTTTATACGGATCTTCTAACCTCGAGAAAAAATGTAATTTAGAATTTAAAAAAAAAAACATTTTCCGTTGGCCATGGTCAAGCAATTTTAATCTTTCAACTGTTTGGTGTTTAGAGAATCGAATTCTAAAAGAAGGATAGTTAGAATTATATTACCGTCGCATTAAAAAGCAACACGAAGGCTATTGGCGACGGACCTTCAAATTTTGAGCCTCGGTCAATTGACTAGGACGACATCTGAGCCGGCACCCTGTCTCTCTCGAAACTAACCTTTAAAAATGCAGTAAACCTTTAAAACAACCTTTAAAAATATAGTATACAGCCGCAAAATTCGCACAATAAGTCTCAGAAGATTTTCACGCCTTCTAAAGCACTCATACGTGACTAACAGTGTGTAAAAGTACAAACATGGAAAGTTTATTTGCAAGCAACTACTCGATAGTAAATTCTTCAACAGACGAAGCAATATTGACTCAGTTTCGGAAAGCTACTGCTGTTTATAATCTGCGTGGCTGCCTTCCAGCTCTTTCTCTAAAAACCCGCTTACGTGATGTTGAAAGATTTCTAAAACAATTTCAAAAAGCATCCATAGGATAGCCAAGTGGCTAAATTTGGTCACAAAGAATGAAACCAGCTTGGCTATCACTAATATTTTGCCAAGTTCCATTATAATGAAAGAAATAGCGTTCCTTACAAATATTACAATTTTCTTCATAAAATAAATACAACAGAAAGTAATATTAACGCGTTTTTATAAGTTTCTCTTACATGTAACGGAATCTTTGAACTCGATTTTTACCCACTTTAAAAGGACGGAATAATTCGAAATTTTGCACACTTGTCAAGGACCGATGACAGCACAATAATTTCATAATTTTGTTCCATTGTCCTTATCAGGATCGTCAGGAATAACGATAATCAGATTTGGCGACAATACTATCTACCACTTTCAGATTAGGCGACTTATTATCATATACCATTTGCAAATTTAGCGACTAATTCCATATACAATTTTCAGATTTGGCGACTAATTCCATACACCATTTCCATATTTGGTGACTAATTCCAGATTTAGCGAATAAAAGAATAAGGTGTAACCCTAAAAGCGAGTGTTTTTAATTTAAAGCTAATTATATGCAAATGTAAAATACACTTGCGGTTAAAACAAATAAGAAAAGTGTTCGTTATCTTAGAAAGTGGAGGGTGGGTGTGTATTAGCAATTTTTTACCATAATATAAACATTTTCAGAAAATGAAAATAAAAAAAAAGGTTCGTGCATGAGGAAAAAAAATAATTTACGTTCTAACTGCTAAATATATTTATTATTTTTATAAAGCAATACGTTTAAAAGGGGATTATACGATTGACACTTAATAATACCATGTTTTTATTAACTCGCTTTCTTGAGTGTCTGTCCGGTTGGAATTTTGTAATTGATTTTAAACTGTGTGACTTTAAGATGAGCTAGAGACTTAAAATTTGGACCAAAGCTTAGAAGTGGATAACAATGCATAAAAATGTGAAAAAAGAAAAGAAAAACGAAAAGAAGGAATTTATATTTTTTAGTGTGTTATAAAAACATAGTACGTTAAATTTTTTTTTTTAATTCGAACCTTTTCTTCTTAACACACTTTTATTTGTTTTTCCTTTTCTATAGAGACGGAATCTAATATAACGATACGGGACATCCGAGGCCCCGTAAACGGAGAGAATAAATACACTTCAGATCCTTTAATTAATATCCATTGAAGAGCAAGACTAATTCCAGAAGCCACGTAATTCCGACTCCAAATATCAAACGCAAGTATAAATTCAACAATGAATAAATGATAATTTAAAAAACTAAAAAACCCGCTTTTATTGTAGATCGAAATAAAAAAAATGAAAAATAAATTATAGTTTAAAAAAACTAAAAAACATGCTTTTATACTGAATTGAACTAAAAAGTAAAAAAATAATTCTTAATATACACTCAAGAGCCAAAACATTATAACCACCTTTCAATAACGAGTTGGCCCACCTTTGGCACTCAACACAGCTTCAACCCGCCTTGGCATGGATGACACAAGTCCTTGGTAGATGGCCGGAGACAGAAGCAACGGTCACGCAAATCCGAGATATTGCGAATTGGTGGTCTTTGAACTTTGAGCTGCCGTCCCATGACATCCCAAATGTGTTCTATCAGATTGAGATCCGGTGGGTTAAGCGACCAGGACATTAACTGGAATTCAGCATCATGTTCCTGGAACCACTCCAGCACAATTTTAGCCTTGTGACACGGGGCGTTGTCCTGTTAGAACATTCCATTTCCAGCTGGATAAACAGAGGCCATGTAAGGGTGCAACTGATCCGCAATGAAGTTCAGATACCCTGTAGCATTCATGGTCTGCTCTACCTCAACCAGGAGTCCCAGAAACGCCCAAGATAACGTTCCCCAAAGCATAATATCGCCACCACCGGCCTGTGTATGACTTACTCTACATTGAGGGAGCAACTGTTCGCCTGGAAGACGGCGTATGCTGACGCGACCATCGGTGTGATGAATGACATACCGTGATTCATCTACCAGGCAACTCTCTCCCACTGATCTATGGACTAGTCACGATGTTTCCGGGCCCAGTGCAGACGCAGTTGGCGATAACGCTTGGTCAGCAAAGGCACACGAGTGGGACATTTGCTGCGTAGCCCCATATCCAATAGTGTCCGTTGAACAATGTGCTCCGATACTATTCTACTTGGCCCTGCATTGTATTAAGCTGTCAGCTGAGCCACTGTCTGGCTCCGGTTTTGTTTCACCATGCGAGACAGTCTCCAACGACCTTTTTCTTTGATAGCGTGTGGACGCCATACACCATGTCGTCTACTTCTGGTTTCGCCGTCATTCATCCACTTTGCATAAGTACTAATAAACTGTCGATCGTGAACAGCCCACGAGTCGTCAGTTTCGGAAAAATTGTTCCGAGCCTTCGAGCCAATACAATCTGCCCTCTATCAAAGTCACTTAGATCCGCAGCCTTTCCCATCACACACAGAAGTAAGTGAAAGAATGATTCTTCAGACTCTCCAGCAGCAGTTAAATACCACTTCCACCTGATCACGTGCCTTCCACGTTATCCAGGCGAGTTCATTGCAAAATGTAGGGGTGGTCATAATGTTTAGACTCTTGAGTGTAAGAATAAAATGATGAACGAGAAAATTAGTGTCATTGTGGTAAAAGCGTGGGGTGCTTTGTACAACATTTTTTCACTAACTCAACATTTCGGAATAGAAGTTAGAAATTATAGCAATGATATATTTTTAGAATACCCTTATAATAAAAACAAAATAGAGTAAAGGAGTGATTTTGTGTCTACTTGCATTTTTATGTATATATTTATGTTTTACTTTTTACTCTTATACAAGTAGATGAGTTTATAATGTCAACATTAAGCATTAGTTAAAAAATGATAAACTCTCTAGAGTGGCCGCACATTAAGGTATCCGACTACCCTAAAACAGTAAATCTTGCCAAAATTTGATGAATTTTTTTATGATTTTATTTTATGGGCTATCTTATTAGATTTATAAAAATACAAAGTTTATCATTTTCCGTTTACTAGAACAAAAAATCCAAGTGTTTTAGTAAAAGCAGATGCCATTACTTTAAGCAAGATGTCATACTTTAAAACGCGTTTTACTCGAAATGTGATTTTTTGAAAATAATCAAACGGGGTCAGCGATTGCTAAAAAGGTTTTGAACATAATTAAATGAAATTTTTTTCTGTAAATTCTGTATAATAGTATAATTGTTTTAACCTTCAGATTTATCAATCACTGTATTATTACAAAATTTATAGTCCCTTATGTGAATATAATCACTGTCTTTTTAAGCATTCTCATGTAGTAACCGAGATAAAGTGCTCTAGTTTTTTAAAAGGAAAATATCTCTTACCGTGAAGGTCATTTCAAAATTGAATAATATAGCAACACATTAAATTGAAAATTTGTTCATAAACCTTTGGTGCAGAATGGGGCGCGTTTATGCTATTTTTTGTCAATTTTTACCTTTTTTTCCCATTTTAGTAATAATAATTTCTTTTTCTCTTCTTAATTCTAGCACATTTTTCTTAAACTGCACTAAACAAATCTCAAAATTAAAAAAAAAATCCCCATATCTCCTTTAAAAAAAAAAAAAAAAGCTTGTCGCAACCAGTCGGATACTTTATGCCTTTGCACGCGGGCGGTCGACACCCTAGGATCGGTCCTGACGCTGTTCTAAACTCTTTCAAATTTTTCTCGAAGTATCTAATTTTTTTTTTGTCGAATTTGGTGACAATGAAATTTGGCGGCTAAATTTGTCACCAAGTTTGTCACTTTCTTTCCTTCTACTTAGTACTAGTGAAAAGCATTCTTTTTTGGTCTTCGAATGATCTTTTCGGACACAATACCCTTTTCGCAGAGAAGCCAACGAAATCACAAGTTTCCATATTAATGTAGATATTTAACTTTGTAAGTCAACTTTCTTGAAATAAATCGGAGATGAATGCATTTAATATGAATTTATTTTTCTCTTAGAGAGAAACTATTAAAAATATACACTCAAGAGACAAAAGATTATGACTACCTGTCAATAACAAGTTGGCCCACTTTTGGCGCGCAACACAGCTTCAACCCACCTTGACATGGATGCCACAAGTCCTTGGTAGATAGCCGGAGACAGATTGTACCAGATGTTTAAGCAACAGTCACGCAAATCCGAAATATTGCGAATTGGTGGTCTTTGAACTCTGAGCTGCCGTCCCATGACATCTCAAATGTGTTCTATCAGATTGAGATCCGGTGGGTTAAGCGGCCAGGACATTAACTGGAATTCAGCAACATGTTCATGGAACCACTCCAATACAATTTTAGCCTTGTGACACGGGGCGTTGTCCTGTTGGAACATGCCATTTTCAGCTGGAAAAACAGAGGGTGCAACTGATGTTCAGATACCCTATAGCATTCATGGTCTGCTCTACCACAACCACGGGTCCCAAAGATGCCGAAGAGAACGTCCCCCAAAGCATAATACCGCCACCATCAGCCTGTGTCTGACCTACTGTACATTGAGGTAGCAACTGTTCGCCTGGAAGACGGCGTATGCTGACATGGCCATCGGCATGATGAATGACAAACCGTAATTAATTTGACCAGGCAACTCTCTCCCATTGATCCATGGACTAGTTAAGATGTTTCCGGGCCCAGCGCAGGCGCAGTTGGCGATGACGCTTGGTCAGCAAAGGCACGTGAGTGGGACGTTTGCTGCGTAGCCCCATATCCAACAGTGTCCGCTGAACAGTGTGCTGCGATATTATTCTACTTGGACCTGCATTGTATTGGGCTGTCAGCTGAGCCAATGTCTGGCTCCGGTTTTGCTTCACCATGCGAGACAGTATCCGACGACCTTTTTCTTTGATAGCGTGTGGACGTCCAACACCATGTCGTCTACTGCTGGTTTCACCGTCATTCATCCTCTTTGCATAAATACTAACAACTTTAGATCGCGAATACTTGCTCCGAGCCTTCGAGCCATTACAACCAGCCCTCTATCAAAGTCGCTTAGATCCGCAGCCTTTCCCATCACACACAGAAGTAAGTGAAAGAATGATTCTTCAGACTCTCCAGCAGCAGTTAAATACCACTTCCACCTGATCACGTGCCTTCCACGTCATCCAGGCGAGTTCATTGCAAAATGTAGGGGTGGTCATAATGTTTTGGCTCTTGAGTGTATATTTGCTTTAAATGGATGGAACTACTGAGCTCAAATTTTTTATACATTATTATTCTCAACTACTCGTTAATATTAGATTAGAAATATATTGTCATACGGTAAAATGAAATTTTACTAATGCTGCGATTTATAATATATCCAGAAAATAAAACAGAACCTTGAAAAAAAACCAATATTATAAATAAATATGATTCAATTTTGAACAGAACTTTTGATCGTTCTTTTTTCACAGATGATTCATCTATAAATTCCAAATTTAGAATACTATTTAAAATGAAAACACGTATAATGTTAGTTGTTGTCACAATACTTATGATAATTATCAGAAATACAAAAAGAAAAATACAGGACGTGTCTTTAAAAAAAATGTTCACAGAAACCCTTTGAACACCTAACTATTGTTGTGATATGTTTCTAACTTTGAAAGGGAAAAATTGCCTTGATCTTATTCTCATCATGATTCATAGCTACATTGTTTTAAAATGGGAGAATTGTAACACTTTTTGAAATATAAAGTAAATAAAAATAACCTCTCGTTTTATAGAATTAATACAATTAGTGTAAATTCTGACGTATAACGAGCACTTTTAACACAAAAAATAAGATTAAAATTTACGGGTGCCCGTTATGTGCCGGGTATAAGAACATTAGGCTTGAAAGATAAGAAAAGAGATGAGCATAGAAAATTTACTTCTACATTTATCAAAACGCTGTTTATTTAAAAGAAATGACGTGTCGTATGAACTAAAAGAGAAGTAGTTCTAGAATATACTTTTAAAAAAAAGAAATAAAGAGTTCTAGAAGTATACTATATTTTTCAAACGCCTAGATAATACCCGAAAAAATAACTTCAAAACAAAAGAACATGGTATACTAACATTTCAGATTTCTTCGTAAAAAAAGGGGGCACGTTATACAGGGAATGTACCTAAAAATTAAAAAAGACGGTGTGGCGTCGTGGACTCGTTAGCGTGGGGACGCTAAGCTAATCATTAAAAATACTTTTTATTGTGATTTAAATAACTGTTTATTTGAGTTACAACATTCAGAAGATCACTGGGAAGAGAAAAAGTCAGTTTCAGGTGCTAGTCCTATTTTTCCATTCGGTTGCATCGATATCCACTCCTCGCTTCTTCTCCGGGCATCAGGTCTTCAGGATACGGAGAATGAAAAGTAAATAGCCGAATTTCTCTACCGCGGGCACTCGCCTCACGCTTTCTTCTTAGACTATAGGATTCCGTCTCGGAGGTCAATCCTCTCTTTCGCTGGATCGACCCTTTTAAACATCAGGGGCGGGTCCACTCTATGCCCCTCATCAACCCCATTGGCAGGCCTCAAGGTTTTTCACCCTGCACCTCGGTCTCACTAGCCCACCATTGGTGCAGGGATAACAAAGGCTCGGTTCCCTCTCAAAAGTTTCCGGCGACAAGGGCTTGGTTGACATCTGATTCTCGAACCACCTCGCTGTATTTTCCTCTTTTGATGTTACCCGCCGCCGTCTGCCGAGGCGCCAGCCTTTTAAGACGGACAATCCCTGCCTATGGACTAAAAAATAATACAGTGATGCCCCAGCCCATAGTGTTACCAGTTACACCGGCGCCGACAGTCCAGATGTCGACAAAACACAATGACGCCAAAGCCATGTGCTCTCCAGCTGTAGTATGCGTCTTGAATAGGGGCGATTTCTCCTTTGTGACTACGTCACAACGGCTTTAAAGTATAGGTGCAAATACGTCGAATTTTACGGTAGGTTGAGAGGGCATTTCCTGATTTATCTCAATATCTAAGTAATTAATACGAAGCTAAATCTTGATTTTATAGTTGTGTTCCATTTGTTGCGCAATAAATAAGTCTTGTTTTATAAGGCTATGGTCAGGTAACCGGGCTGTCATTTTCCAAAGCAAAGTCATCGAGTGTTTGGCGATACTTAGGTCAAGCCACATATTCAAATTCCGATATCCCGAAAAATCCATCGGGGTAATAATGGAATTGCTTTCACGTTACATGCAATTTGTGTGTGTTGTGTGTGTGTCATCTTCGAAACTCTCAGATTGTGTAATGTAGACGCAAAGGAGAAGGACGTTTTTGTCAGTGTTTATTTGTTAATTATAGTGAATACAAAATGCATGGGTTATTTTTATTAGGACTGACTGATACAAAGGTTTGCTAATCACAAACAAAATGCCTTGAAATTCTGAACCACAAGGGAACAATGAAGTCTACTCCTGTGAACTGGTATTCTACTCTCTACATAAACATCCCCCTAACGTGAGAACTTTGAATCTCGAATGAATTTATGTATATAAGGGCTTGGGATATATAATGGAATTAGAGCTCGGATAGCAACAACTACGAGCTCGATAATCATGGATATATTAAGGCATGATCCAACATGGCCTGGCCCATGAGCATGACTTCGGTGGTGGCCTAGTTTCGTTCTCGACTCTGTCTTAATAAGATCATGATCAGGATAATTATAATGTGATCAAATATTATTCCCTTACATATTCTCCGAAAAGCAGGGGACTTCAAACCGCATGTCAACTGGCAAAAGTGGTAAGACTGTATTATTATGTGATGACTGTTGTCCGTGTCTACACCTAATACCATAAATAATTATTCAACTCATTTAGTCGAAATGCGTCCATAGGTCGAGCTGGTTTTTCCTAGGTTTTGAGTCATGTACATTTATTTGTTTCAAATAGCCATTTAAACGAATATTCGACAATGCGTGCTATATATACCGTCTACTTTTAAATATCTTAGGTAGGGCCTACTTTTGTATAGGGGCCCAGGTCCTCAAAATATCTCAAGGATTCTCTGGGTCCAGGGCCTCAAAGAGTCTTAAGACGCCCCTGTTGATATTAACATCAATTGTCTACCATAATCACCAGGAAAGAGAACGTTTTCGAGAAAAAAACCCGGTCAGCAATCATCCGAAGGTATTTTTAATCGTTGAATCTCTTATAGCAGGGGTAGGCGGACTTTTCTAGGGCACGGAATACTTTTGATGCATTGATGGTATTGCGGTCAACCCAGTAGCGTAGGTGTGGTTCTTCTGTTTTCAAATCATATGTTTTATTTTCTTAACACTTGTTTTCGACATTGTACTTTACTTTTAAAATATATGACAGATTATTATTTTTACTGCAAAAGCACAAATAATACAAAATTGTAAAGATCAATGCTTGAGTAAGTATGAGCTACTGCTAGACCGTGGAGTGTGGAAGTATTTAGTTCAACGAGAAGAGAGAGATTACGTGAACCGATGAATCTAAAATCTACGCAGGTACTTCATTTGTTCACTACTGAGACCCGCGCCATCGAGGGACATGACATCAATATGAGAACCCAATCCAGTGGATCAATACCAGAACCCAATCCCGTGGAAGCACCGAACATGGGATGACATTTCAAAAGCCATTCCCGTGCTATCACGGGAAGAACTTAATATATATTTTCCATTTTAGTCGACGTGTACGGAAAAATTCATTTATTCGGCTGGCATCGCAATGATCACTTTTTTCCTCTAAAGTGGTAGTGAACATGTTAAGCGTCACCGTGCGCTTCCAATGAAAATAAATGTGTCGTCTACATATTTGCATAGGTACTCACAGTTGTATTGATTGCGAAAAGCTAATTCTCCACTCTATCTGGCGTCGGTGCTTTATAAATAGGTTTCTTTTAAAATACGCTTCTTAGGCCTTAGTGTAAAGCGGTCACCCCAAAATGTCTTGGCGATCCACCAGCCAATCGCGATCGACTTAATACCCATCCCTGTTTTATAGGAATGATGGGCGTTTACTATTTTAAGCAACTGAGCTGCTGAAAAACATCAAAATCCCACAGACTATTGCGCATACCTTTGACACTAGGGATTGCAATATCGGACCAAAAGTTGAATACCGGTATTCGGTATTTCTTAGATCTTAATACCGGTAGAACAAATTTTAGGAAAAGAAAGAAAATACAAGTGCTTCTTCGTTTTGTTTGTCAGTTTTATTAGAGAGTGTAAATATCCTAAAAAATTAATTTACAATTTTTAACTTGTAACAATACATAAAGAATCATAAAAAAGTAAAGGAACATCTTATTTATTTAAATGACAAAAAAAAGTATAAATATCACTATTCAGTTTGTGGTACTATTACAAATTTTTGAACTGTGATCTTAAAAAACATAATGTATTACATGTACTGTCATTAAGCCTGGAACATAAATATGAGCACAAATTACCAGCTGTCGAAAACGCTATTTCGACATATACGCTAGTTGGTAGTATTTTTACCAATACGCGATAGTCTTTTTTCCATATATTTACTTCTAAATCTCTCTTCTTCAAATAAATTGATTTCTCGTTGGAAGGTTTTGGATATAACTTATTTCAATATTGTATTTCAGTTTATTTAAATATTTTTTCTTACCGCTAATTCTAAATTTTGTTCAAGACACAATTCCTTTTCACTATCAACATTAGTGTTATAATCCTCTTCGATAACTACACCGAATCCTTCTGAATGTGGATAAAGTTTGTTGGTAAAAAAGTTTAAGAAAATTTACTATAAACTTGATTAAAATTGAATTGGTTTCAGTCTCTTTTCTTCTTTTTCATTTTTATTTTTAAAATCCTGATGATATGTAAATACAAGTATGAAATGCAAATACACAATGTGAATAACAAGTTCCCCGATTTAAAAAAAAATCGAAATATTTCGCACTTTCTTCACAACTACAACCTTGTTTCCACAGATACGAATATCAGACTACGAATCATGCGCTGTGCAGTATCGCTCTGATCTGTAATATTGTAGTTTTGGCCCACTTCCTTGGATAATTTACATATTTTATCACTTCTCTTGAGTGTAGGATGCAACTTTATATTCACAGTCTAATTAATTTCGCCCGTTAGGGAGACATACAAACAAAAACGTATATTATTTTGCTAGGGGGGGGGGGATCCTTGAACATATAGTGGAAACAATTTAAAAAATTCTTATAAATACCGAAAAACCGGTATTTAAACTTGTGGAAACCGATATTACAAAATTGTACAAATAGCTCAAAATACCTATATTCGGTACCCCGGTATTGAAATCCCTAATTGACACTCTCAAAAACAAATACTATGTACATTATTTAATATTTTAATTTTGTGATAAATGATTGTAGTACACTTCATTTAATAATATATATATCCCACTTAGTCATATACGCGAAACAAGAGACTGACTAAATTTTCTATCAAAATAGTGTATTTTTAGTTAATAGTTTCATTACAGTTAAGTGATTTTTGTTGTTAAGTCCCTGTTGAATTTACTCAACGGAATACTAATGAGTCACAAATATGTGTTTCTGATCCATAGTCTAGGGATGTAGAGAAAATCTGAATCGTTATTTTTCGTATTAAAT
Source organism: Trichonephila clavata (assembly GCA_019973975.1). Taxonomy (NCBI): domain Eukaryota; kingdom Metazoa; phylum Arthropoda; class Arachnida; order Araneae; family Nephilidae; genus Trichonephila; species Trichonephila clavata. The sequence goes on along the minus strand of BMAO01001559.1, from coordinate 21,319 downwards.
TTATTAAAGAGATTTATAGAGCCTTTAGAATGTATACGTCTTAAAATTATTTCGAAATCACTACTGAATTAAAAGTAAGAAATTTCGAATTGTTTGTTGAACAATTCAGCAAAAATATCAGGTACATTTAACAGCTCCTTAAGTATTTTAAAAAATTGTGCTTACGTATTATCGCAACAATGCCAGGGTTCAAAACAACTCGCCAAGTTTGCAACCCCGATTTCACATGTGCCGTAAGCGCTGAATTGGCAACCATGGGCTTCGTTTCATATAATGTCGCCAAAATGTTGTGATAATACGCTAGTATATACCAAAAAAAAAACCATATCGAAATAACAATGCACAATAAAGCTGAAGACGAAGAAAAGACCTCTATTTAACGAATTCGCTAAATCCCTAAGAAAATTCGTTATTTAGAAAATTCGTTTTACAGAGATTTATCTTTTAATGTTTTTTAGAAACCACATAGAACAAATTTTAATATCATAAACACTATACATTATTTTTTTTAAAAAAAGTAATTATTTACTCTATTTTTTTGCAAATTAATATATTTTTATTTTATAAACTTTACCCATCAAAAAGAAATCTGCAAGGCAAATAAGAAAGAGAAAAAAAACATTGTCCCAGAATACATCGTATTTTCCCTTAAAAAATAATTTTATATTAAAATTAATGAACTTTAATAAAACATTTTCTAATTTCAAGTCAACAATTTTAAGCGACCGTTTGTTATAACCGTTATTACTGATGAAATCTGTTAATTTTACTTAAGTTTTTTATTTGAAAAATCACGGCAATTTTATTGCTCTAGGTGAGTTAGGTGCCTGGTTAAGCCAGCTATTGATCCCTATAAAAATGTGTTAAAAGAGGGAATAATTTGAAATATCCAGAAATGTTTTTAAAACAGGGAGAGAAAAAAATTGAATCACATGAGAAAAATTTCGTTTAATATAAAATGCACTTCGCTATTTGGAGGTTATATTACGAAGAAAATAATAAATTGTTCTTTGTTCCAGAAAAAATGCGCCAATTAGAAAAATTCGTTAAATAAAGGTTCGTAAAATGGAGGTCCGACTGTATTTTTTCTTTATCTCTATACCACAGAAAATCTTTTTCATATAGGTGAATTCCCACTGATAATAATTTTTTTCTTCGTATAACTGTGGCCTTCTCTGATGTACTACACTGTTCTTATTTGTATACGAAATATAAATTAAAAGGCATTTACAACTCCTAAATATAAATAGTCCAAATAAAGATTGTATGGTACTTATGTATTATCGCAACAATCGCAAAAGTTCAAGATAACTCGCCAAGTTGGCCACCCCAATTTCGCATGTGTCGTATGCGCTGAATTGGCAATCATGTGCTTCGTTTCACTTTATGTCACCAATAGGTTGCGATAATACATAAGTACCAATTGTACTCGTTGTGTAACTAGTAATAAATTGCTGGTTACTTTTTTCTGTAAAAGTTTTATAAAAAATAGAATTACAGCATTATATATTTTAAATTACTTCAATCATTGTTGCAGACAACTGTTATTATTTTATATAGTAAAGAGTCTACCCTCCAAATGCAGCTATAAAATGGAGTACTAATTCAAAATTGCATGAATATAACTAGATGCTACTTTAAACCAATTATCATTTTCACAGGCAATGGTTTCCCAAACAAAAAAATGGTGTCAGTTAGATCTCAGTTTATTCAGGTGAGATAATTGATTCATATTAAAAATTATTTTACACCCAGATTTTATAATAACTTCAATCGTAGTTTTAATATTCTAAACAACTGAGCAAAGTTAATTGTTTTGATGTTTAGAATATTTAAATTACAATTGAAGTTGTTACAAAGTCTGGGTGTAAAATAATTTTTAACACATTTTATTGTATACACATTTAAGAATAAAAAAAGCATTGTTGCGAAAATAAGGCATTGTTGCAGCTTAATAATGATTTTAAAAAACTATTTCTTGCGTTATTTATTGTTTTGCGAGCAACAAGTGAAGTTGAAATTTGTGTGATTGTAAAGAAAAATCGCTTTTTAAAGTTATTACTAGCCAAAAGAGTCATAAGAATGTCGAAAGTGTTTTTTGGGGGCAACGTTTGCTTTGTTGCATTCCTTGTGGTGCCTGTTTGAGATATTTGGGCATTCCAATTTCCAATATTGCCTTCATTTGATCCCTTACTGCATTTACATCGAACTTCTCAAACTAAAGTCCCATAATTCAAAAAGAGAAGCTCAAAACACTGATCAGGAAATGAATCTTTCGCGTGCAATTACATAATTGGAAGAAAAATTTGAAAATTTTTCTGAAATTGCTGATGATAAGTTGTCCCGAAATTATGAAGATACTAAATTTGAAATAACCAGAGAAGTTCAAATTAAATCAGAGGATTCAACTATCAATAATAACCAAAATACGGATTCGTTTTCGACTGGAATGGATGAAGCAAGATCTTTAAAAAGATTTTCCTCCTTCACGCAACGAAACAACAAATCTGGATCATCGGAGCCAATTTCAGCTCTTTCTTCTGAAACTACATTGGTTAAAGGCACCCAATATACGTTTTATGGTGACAATGGGGGAAAATTCATCATAGACATCGCCGGTTTTGAAGAGGAAGAGGAAAACTCTGATCGATATATTTAATGCAAGTTCGTCATCCTTGGGATCTTACAGTGAATCCTTTTCATTTTAAACCAATTCCAACGGATGCATCACCAGATAATCCTACTGATGAAAACGAAATCATTCCCAACGTCAATTCTGAAGGGAACGAAAAGAAATCGATCGATACATTTAATTCGAATTTGGCACACACACACACATCCTTGTCTAATAATTCAAATTCTGAAATGGGATTTTACAACGAAGCTTTCCATTTTACACCAACTCCAACGGATGCATCACCAGTCAGCCGTACAGAAGAAAATGTGTTGTCGCTTCTTCCCAAAAGAAAAACATTTTTTTAAAAATAAAATCTTTTTTTCTAGAAAGTTTTTACGGATAAGCGCAACGGCTTTTCATACAAAAGATTTTAAATAATTAGACGAGGCACTTATGGCACACATGACAGAGCTCATATTCGAAGTCAGAAACATAAAACATGTGGTGTTATAAATATCTTTAGATGTTATATTATGCCAACTAGAGCTTAAAATCTCAAGCGACGGCCTGGACTATCCCTGACATTAAAGTTTCAAGTGAAGGCCTAGACTTTTTTCTCATGTAATATTTCTAACGAAGGCCTGAACTATCATCTGATACTTATATGTCAAGGGAAGGCTATGCGATGACCTGGACTACTTATTCATATTCCTTGCGAAGGCCTGGATTATTTATACATAATATTTCTAGTGATGAGCAGGACTATTTATTCAAATTGACTTACTGATATTCCTAGTGAAGGCCTGGACTATTAATATTTTTAGTGAAGGTCTGGATTATTTATTCTTATTAATACTCCTAGCAAAGGCCTGGACTGTTTATTCTCATAAACCTGTCAAATGAAGACCTGTGTTATTTTCTAACAGATTACCACGCAAAAGCCCGAACTCGCATTTCCTCATAATAACATCTCAAAGAAACACGGGAACAAATGCATTACAACAACTTTAAGAAAATATGAAATTTTGTCTATCATTACCATCCTGTATATTGTTGCATGATCTTAACATCTCATGAAAACTGCGTAACAATAACAACTCAGGAAGAAGTAGACTACTATTTGATTGTACCATCTTAATAGAAGACATGGATCTGCTACCCGAGCAGAATTGTCAGAAAATAATTTAAACTTTTAAGCTAATAAGACGGTTGAATCCTCTTCTACTGTGATATCTTCCCTACATCTGATTTCAGCTATGTGCTTGAGGCGGACATTTACTGGTCAAAAGTCATTTGAAATTCTGGATGGACGTTTTCCATTTGGAACTAACTCCTCGAATATTTAAAAAGTTTATATCAGTATAGTTCTATTTCACATAAATATCAATAGAATTATTTTACTACAATAGTGAAAATTATGTATATGTAATATAGCCTTATTCTCTTTAATTTTAAAATAAAACTTTTCGGCATTTCAATGTTTGCAATGTGATATTTCATTTTGTACTGTGTCCTTTTGAGAATTCTCCAATTTCCTTTTCTGAAATAATTAATCAAGCTTTCCTTTAAATAGCATATTTTAAATAAGACACACGCACGAATATTTGTCTACACACCCAATTCTGTTTTTACACGAACTTCTTTTACACAATTTTTATTTAACACGATTGACCCGAACTCAAAAAAGAAAATTTTGAAAAGCTGAAGTCTAAATAAACGGAAGATTTGCAGAGAGCTAAAAGATCTTGAACAAGCTTGCAAAAATTGAGAAATTACTTTTCTTAACATGACCCGTTACTTATGTATTATCGCAACCGTATTGGTGACATTATAAGAAAAGAAGCACATAGTGGCCAATTTAGCGCGTTCGACTAATGCAAAATCGGGGTTGCCAATTTGGCGAATTATTTTGAACGTTAGCATTGTTGCGATAGTACGTAAGTACCCATTATCCTAATCCGAAAACGAGCTAGGAAGTTTCCATGGTATTCAAAATCATAACTGACCTCTTAAAGATAATTATACAAAGGCTTATCCGTTTAAAGTGTAGTATAAGGGTGTGATGTCAATTTTTTTTTTTTTTTTTTTTTTTTTTTTGTGACCAAAATCGACCGCTAAGCTACTTCACTTAGCGATAGGGGTCCGAAAATCAGCATGAATTCGTTATCTCACCATAATCTAATATATAAAATTCTCCTGTCACAGTGTTTGTAACCAAACTCCTACGAAACGACTTGACCGATTCTTATGAAATTTTGTGCGTATATTCAGTAGGTCTGAGAATAGGACGTAAACTATTTTTCATTCCGATATTGCATTTAGTTGAAAAGATATTAATTAAAAACCATAAAACGCCTAATTGTTTTACTTCTGCGGGTTGTTTACTTGGCAGAACTTCCATTCCGTTTCGGCCGAGCGGTGATCCGACATTTTCCGCCATCTTCAAATTGCCATCCAAATTTTTCTGTTGAAATCAGACAAAAAATAATTACAGAATCGGAAAGATCATTTATTTCGCCACGATACGGTATAATGTTTTTTGCAAAATAATAATATTTTCTATTTTTTACAAATTTTTTAAAAAATGGTTGAAACTCTGATGAGTTTTTATGAAAATTATTTCTAAATTGTTGCGTATGAATATGTTTTCGTGTTATTAAAACGATATTCTACATTAATTAACTTCAAGCCTTTCTCTTTTAGATCCATTTATTTGAAAAATAAAATGATCAAAACTTTTTTTTCCGCGATTTTTTAAAAATTAGTCCAAATTTTTACTCAACATTGAATAACTTCGTCATTTATTAAAATTATTGCACGAAGCTTTTTTCCGTATGAAAAAGAATATTATCCATAATCTATAGAAAGATTGAGAAATTTGCTTAAAATTACGGATTTTAAAATTTCTTTTGTGATTTTCGTAAAAAACCGTTTTTGCGAGAAATAATTTAAACAGTATTTTTTGTACATTTTTTTTATTTAAAAGTACTTTATTTTTGCAATTAATTTGTGAAGTTTGAAAGCATTAACTTAAAAATTATGCCCTAAAAATAAAAAAATTAAATAAAATACGCGATTTTACAGTTAGCCAAATCTTGGAGTCGAAAAATAGTTTTGCGCCATAGATCTTTGAACTGTTTAACCGTCGACCGCATCTAACTCAAGGGTTACACAAAAAGTTCTGCCTTAAACAGGGGGAAATCAGTAAATTTGGCGAGTAAAAAAAATGCGAGTGAAAAAGTTATTTTTGCTTCAATTTTCGTCATTTTTTCTATAGATAATTTTCAAAATTAAATCATTATAGATGTTAGATTAAGATGGCAAAATGTATTCAATACATTTCTGAGACTCATTTAAAATATTTATCAGTATCAAAATTTTTGTTCTCTTTCATAAAACTTATAGTTTACTTTAAAATAATGCCTAATGTATAAATCTTTTTTTGACATATAATTTCATAATAAAAACGCAAAATTTGCCGATTTCGAAAATTTTTTTTGAATTATTCAGTTAAATAAACATAACTTCCTTAGAAAAAAATAAAAGCTATGTTCAAATAAAAAATTCTTCATTCTTAATTGCGTGTTATTAATACATCAAAAATCACTAAATTGGCATGTCACAATTAATTGCTAAATGAATATTTTGAATCAATATTAGTATACAATAATTAATTAATTTTGCTTTGTATTTTATGATTTCTTCTAAAATGAATAAATATAGATGAATTTAAATGAAAATGATTTTTAAAAAGTTCATTGATCATTTAGAATCATTGATTTAAAAAAAAAATGCCGAAAACTATCTTTTTTTTTAAGAATTTAAAAAAAAACTTTTTTTTTTATTATAAAACAATGATATTTTGCATACTTTATGATTTTTTTCTAAAATGATTCAAAATCTTTGCGTTTAAGTAAAAAAGATTTTTAAAACTTTTAGAATCAGTGATTTAAAAAATAAAAAGCCAAAAACTTTTTTGAACAAATTTTAACAAAACACTCAAAATACTTAAAACAATCATTTAATAATTTCTTCTTTTATAAAGATAATTGCATGAAACTTTTTTCCCGTGTGTCGAACATTTCAAAATATCCTCACAATTTTAATTCAAGATTTAAAATAGTAGTAAAATTTTGTAATTTGAAAAATTTCTTCTTTTCTTTCTTTTTTCAACATACAACTATTTTTAAAAAGGCTACATTTTCGTTTCCGGGGACTAAAAAATTGCAACGAAAGAATTGAAAAGTGAGTGAGTGATTTTTAAAGTCGCACTGTTCGCCTAATCGAGGGGTTTTGGCGATGGACCTTGAAATTTTCAACCATGGTCAAGTGACGAGGACGACACCTGAGCTTTCACCCATCTCTCCTAATTACCACACCACACCAACTTAAGAACAAATTTCCCCGAAAAAGGGAGTTTTTATGACATAGTTAAAGAAATCACTCACATCGCGCACACACACACATAAGTGCTATCGTCCTGAGGGAAACAGGAAATTCCCATGGGGATGAAGTTATTCACTCGGTAAAAGCCCGTGCAACCCGGGGTAAGCGGAGAGGAAAGAAACAAAGAAGTAAAAGTAATTTCGAAAAATACTATTGGAAGTGCTGATTTTGTCAAGAGAAGGGAAAATTTTAAACGAGAAAGCCATGATACGCACTCACGGGCCATGCACTCACATCGTACGTGTCACACCCACACAGAAGTGCTGGCATCAGAAATAAAGGAGGAAATTAACATGGGGATTAAGTTATACCCTCGGTAAAAGCCCGTGCAACGCCGGGCCGGGTCAGCTAGTATGTATATAAAAATCGCAAAATCCAAAGAAAAATCCCCCCCCCCCTCCCTATACTACACTTGAGCCAACTTATCCAAATCAGAACGATTAATTTCTGTATTCGTTCGTAAAACCACTGAAAAATTGGCACTATAAGGAACTAGTCATAATTTTATTAAGGGACAACAAAACAAATTTCGCCAAAGGAGCATGTAGAAAACCATCAAGACACTTCTACAGATAACAGTAATATTGCAGTCTTAAGCAAACAAATGCTTATAATCAGAAAGTAAAAATGAATTTTTCTGCGTAATTCCACGTAATGTAATTTTATGTGAAAAATATTTGTATGTGTAATTAAATATTTTTTACCAAATTTTTACGCTCATGAATTTATGACATTTTTTTAAACTGATAGTTTACTTTGTATGGTAAGTATTCAGTAGGATGGATCACGGTTATACAGAGAAAAAAATATATTATTAATTAGAATCTACGTTAAATTCAGTTACTCCCTTAAAGTGTCTCAGGACCCTTAATATATATCCGTGCATTCGAAAAAGACATCCTTCTTCAAACCAATGTTATTTAGCAATAAAACAAAACAATCATTTGAAATTTTTGCCACATGATAATCATATACAGGGTGTCCAGCCTTAATGTGATCCAATAGCTAATTCCCGAACCGTTCGGTTTAGATATGCACTTCCAATTTGAAAAATGTTTTAAAGCAGGTAAAGAATGTTTTTACGTGCTTTTCGAACCAAAAAACCCATTTAGAAAAAATTGACAAAAATTAATTTTTATACGGTCCCCAGGTCCTATCACTAATGTTTAGGAAAAGATGCAGTACACAAAAACAAATTAAACACAAAAAGTCTCATTTTATTACGATAAAAACTGGCCGAGTTATGCCTACATAAATTTGAAGCATCTGAGTTGCTCAGAAAAGGGGATCGTATAAAAATTGAGTTTAGAGAATAGTAATTCACTATCTACAGAAAGAGCACACAAAAAATAACATCATAGAAAAATCAAAACATTGTAGTAAACATCATAGATTGACAATTTGTATTGCTGTATTGCAACTAATAAAAATTAAATTAAAGAAACACAACTTGTACAGAAAGGATTAAAAAAAACACCTTGTTTTAACAAATAGCAGCAAAATAATACAGGATTTGCCGTTCAAATTATATCATAATGTGGAATGATGCGCTAATCAGGAATCAGGAGCTTAATTAACTTAAATAATAGTGAAGGCACGAGACAGGGAATACGTCTATTGCAACTCCCAGTTTTATACAAGCGCTGAACAGCACGGACAATTGTGCAATAAGATGGATGTCTTCGAATGGAAAATTTAATAGCATGAAGTCTTGCCGCCTCTCTCTTATTTCGATTTCACTGCTCATAAAACAGTACCATTTCGCAGTATTCTTCATTTGTATGCATCTCGTTCTCCGTAATAGAATTCGTAATATTAGAATACGACTGTATGCAATTGCAAGCGACTACGCAACAGATTTTTAACGTTCGTCATGATCAGCAAAAACGCAGCAAATCAGACTGAAGCCGCAGCATATAAGTCTATTTTTTGGAACTACTCTTAAAATGTTTTCTTCGTCCAAAATATTTTATTTTTTCTACGTTTTACACGTACACAGAATAAATTTTATTTCTTAAGTACTCAATTATTGTATTATTAACGTATGCTTTTAAACTTAAAATCGATTTACATAAGAGTGACGTGCAAGAGCAAAAGTTTCCTAGCCGAGTACCAACTAATTTCACTTTGGAGACGGCCCCTTACTAGTAACTTGAAAATAGCCGAGAAAATGGATATAATGTATGATTTTCAAAGTTCCATAACTCGGCCAGTTTTTATCGTAATAAAATGAAACTTTTTGTGTTTACTTTGTTTTTGTGTGTACTACATCTTTTCCTAAATATAAGTGACAGAACCTGGGGACCGTATAAAAACTAATTTTTGTAATTTTTTTCTAAATGGGTTTTTTGGTTCGAAAAGCACGTAAAAACATTTTTTACCTGTTTCAAAACATTTTTCAAAATGGAAGTGCATATCTAAACCGAACGGTTCAGGAATTAGCTATTGGGTCACATTAAGGCTGGACACCCTGTATATTTACAATATTTCTCAAATTTTCAAAAAATTTGAGAAAAATTTTTAAAAGTTAGAAAGAAATATAAATTAGACAATTTTTCAAAAATATGAAAATCAGTATTTTACACCGCGCAGGAATTTGAAGTACAAAATTGATCAAAATTTACAAAATTAATTTTACTTGGTATAAAAATGTCCACTTCCGAAGTTATACTAACTTTTAAGAAATTTTGAGAAAAAAAATATTTTTTAAATACAATTATAACGAAAATTTTAAAATCTTAAGAAAAAATTAATTAAAATTCAAAAAAAAATTGCAATAATTTTTTTTTTTGAAAATTGTTGTATAAGTTATGAAGAGCCTTATTTTGAACACGTGTATGAAATTTCAAATTGATATCATAAATAGTTTCTGAGAAATCCTGGGCGCAGCTAAAATTTGTTGTTTTGAGAAAAGTGAAGTTAAAGAGAAGAAAGAGATAGGATTTTTGTTTAAGTTTTTTGTTAGTTATTTCTCAATAACTACGAAAGTTTTTACAGTATCAACAAAATTTTGGTATCAAAGTATTTAGAAATGTAGAAGCTTTAACATATATTTTTTTCAAAAAATTGAAAAATTTGCAATTTAAGAGTCTTTAAGTCGTCTTGTGGTATGGTATTGAAATTAGGAGAATGATAACCAGATCTTCGAACCACAGAACTGAACCGAAAACCAGAAAGAATCGTAATTTGGGTCGGAACGAAAACCGGAACTGAACCGAAAAAAGTATATCGTTTTATTTCGGTTCGATATATCTTCAATTGTACTGTAAGTAAATTATCAATATTTGCTAATTTAACATCAATCATTATAATTGTCATTATTACATGTGCTTTTCGATTTCCAGTTTTGATGTTCACTAATACTTTTCTGTTTCAGTTTCATATGAAACTTCTTGTATGTGGCAGAAGTCAGATTTAATTCAGTTGAATGAACTAGAAGTATAGATAATTTTTTTTATAAAATGCCAGTCTGAGAGTTATATTTTTAGCATCTCATCATGCGTTTATCCATGGATGTTTGTATAAACTATTTTGTTAGAAAAACCGGAATCAAGAACCTAGTAGTCAAACGCAATTTTGATAATGGATAAAACAATGTCAATGTTCACATAGAGTACCATTTAAAAATAGAATCAAACCTTCTAAATTTTGATAGAATTGCAAGTTTTGTTTATCATAGAATTATATTTTTAGTGGAAAGAACATACATAAAATAAAATTATTCATTCGGAATTGAACCAATATATATATATATTTTTAATTGAAACAAAAAAAAATTACGATTTGATAAAAAACTATGGATGTAACACAATTCAAGCTTCCTCATTTCTTTTGACTTTAATCTATATATATAAAGGAGAAAAGAGACTCCTCACTCACTGACTGACTGACTAATCACGATATCTCTGGAACTATTCAACCTACAGACATGAAATTTGGTAGACATGTTCCTTTTATAGAGTAGACATCAGCTAAGAATGGATTTTCCGAAATTCGAAACGTAAGGGGCGTTACGGAGGGTTAAGGGGCGTTATAAGTAATTGTTTCCATTTTTAAACTACTCAACGTACTATCTTGAAATTGGGTAAGCAGATTCCTTTCATAAAGTAGAGATCCGCTACAAAATGAGTTTGGTGAAAATCGACTCCCAAGTGGCTTTGCAGGGGCTTAGCTACTTGGGGGGCGTTATAGATAATTATTTCCATTTTTAAACTATTTGACGCACTGTCTCTAAATTTGATTTATATATAAATAGATTCCTTTCTTAGAATAATGATCAGTTACAAAACGAGTTTTGTGAAAACAGACTTCTAAGTGGCGTTGTGGGGGATTAAGTGGCGTAATAGATAAATATTTTCGTTTTTAAACTACTTGACCTACCTGCTTGAAAATTGGTAGGAATGTTTCTTTCATGGAGTAAATATCCGCTACAAAACGGGTTTGGGGAAAATTGACCCCCAAGTGGCGTTGCAGGGCTTAAGGGGCGTTATAGATAGTTACTTCCATTTTTAAACTATTGGAAGTACAGTCTTTAAATATGATAAGCAGAATTCTTTCATGGAGTAAGGATCCAATATATAATGTGCTTTGTGAAAATCGACCGCAGGTAACATTGCGGGGGCTCAAGGGGCATTATAGATAATTTACTCCATTTTTAATCTATTGGACGCACAGTCTTCAAATTTGGTAAGCAGATTCCTTTCATAGAGTACAGTTCCCCTACAAAATGGGTTTTGTGGAAACAGACCCCCAAGTGGCGTTGGGGGGCTCAAGGGGCGTTATAGATAATTATCCCCATTTTTAAACTATTAGACGTACAGTCTTGAAATTTCATAAGCAGATTCCTTTCGTAAAGTAGAGAACCGCTGCAAAATGGGTTTCGCGAATATCAACTACTAAGTTTAATTTCGGGAGATTAAGAGGCGTAGACGATAAATATTTCCATTTTTAAACTGTTTGATCATCCTGCTTGAAAACTGGTAGGCATGTTTCTTTCATGGAATAGAGTTCCTCTAACAAAGAGTAAAGCGAAAATTTTGACCCCTAAGGATGGTTGCGAGGGGTCAAGAGGAGTTACAGAAAAAATTCCTGTTTTTAATTGTTAGGCCCATATACTTTAAATTTGTTAAGCATGTTTATTTTGTTGAATTGAGATCCACTAAGAATGTATTTTAAGCAGGGGGGTACAGGGGGTTACTGGGACGTATTGACAAAATAAAATTCCTTTTTTCGAGCTACAAGGACTATAATAATGAAATTTGGTTTGCATTTTCTTTTGTTGAATTGAAATCCGCTAAGAGCGGTTATTTTGGAAAACGGCTCTCAACGGGATTACGGGGATATTGATAGTAAAACTTTTGTTTTTTTCTGTTAGATTTAGACTTGAAATTTGACTTGCATGTTCATTTTACAGAGTAGAGATCCACCGAAAATTGGTTTTGCGGGAATCCACTTGGTTATAGGGCTACGAAAGTGCAAACATGATTCTATACTTCAATTTTAGAGATTTTTAGAAAATACAAATTAGATGAGTTCTGCCCCTTTTTTTTATCAACAGGCGACAGTTACAGGTATAAGTATATTTTTCAATACAATCGAATTCTTAATATGCTAGGACTTAGATATCAATAATTTATACATATATATAAGCAGTAAAAATTTATAAAACATCATGAAATACCCAGCGAAGCGGGCGGGTAACGGCTAGTTTAAATATAAGAGGTCCGTTTCTCTAATAGCTCTCAAAAACTCTAATGTAACACTAGTTAAAAGTAAAGCAAACAACAAATCACGTTTGACCTTTTCATAGAAGCCCTGAAATTTATTTTTAATGTTATGTTATGCTTATTGTCCAATGCATTATTTAAACGGAGGTTTTTCTGTATATACTTTTTATCATTCGCTACTGAGAATGCATAGCCAGCGTTTTATATGCCCTACTTCCACTTTATGAACACAGTACACTGACACATGCCTATCATAGCAAAAGAATTATGCTGCCTCACATCGAAGTTTAAATATGTGTATTCAAATCAGAAGACTCGAGTGAGCGCCTGTATTTAAATAACAACATCACGAAAACTCCATTTATATTCCCATCATGAACTAGACGACTGGTTCCCAGACATGAAAAATTGAGATAAAAATGACACGTTATGAGGGGACTTTTACTTTTTTTTTGTCGTTAAATGTCTGCGGTGAAATCCGTTGGACACTGCCACAAACTGTCCTGCTCTCTTTATATTTTTAAGTGGTCGTAATTTGTCACTACCCGAAAAAGAGGGAGGTGTTATTTTTGCAAGATAAACAAACCGGATTTTGCCGGCGTTCTAAAAAAGACGCGTTCGAGAGATTTTTGGTTCGGTTATGCCTCAGGGGAGTCGGATCCTCTTTTAAATGCAGCGCAGAATGCTATCAATCAAGTGGTTAAAACAGAATAGTAATCAGCCTATTAATAACTTGTTTTAGCAAGGATGGGACTTCATAAGGAGGAAAAAATTTGAAATATGGTTCAGCAAAACTTTTGAAATCTGCTCGGTATATCTTTGCTTTCTTTATCAGTAAGACATATACCTGAAAAATTTAGGTGAGCAATGATTGTTAAGCTCTAAGAGCCTTTAAATTTTAATGCTCAAATATTTCACATAACATTCGTAAAAATACTGTTTAAAAACTCGATTTTAAAATTAGAATTATAACGGTATATTTAAAAAATGTTAAGATTAAGATAGAGAAATAATTAAATAATATGTACATAATTTTATATTTGTAAGCACAATTAAACTCTGTCATTATTGTTTAATGCATGAAGAAAATAAAAGCTATGTTTTGAACATAATATTTACACTGCTAACAACACAAAATGCCACACCAAGAAAGACAAGAGGTATTACAGCGAAATTTAATTGGCAGTTATCATGTTGTACAAATATCAAACGATTAAAATTTCAGCCTCTTGTGATGTGGGGATGATGACAAAATCAGTAGTTAGTGTAGCCACCATTGTTGGCTATAACGCTGCCACACGCCTCGTCATAGAATCAAAAAGGCTTTGGATGTATCTTTGGGGTGCAGCAGTCCATGCGGCTTCCACATATTGCCAAAGTTGATCTAGTGTAGCAATGGGTGTTGTATCCCACGCCAGTCATTGTGCAAGCATGGACCACACGTTTTCAATTGGCGATAAATCGTGGAAACAAGCAGGCCAAGGAAGCAATTGAATCTGATGGGTAAAGAACTCTTTAATATTGCTTATCAAGTGTGGTCGCGCATTATCTTGTTGGAATATAGCTGATGACAAGCTCTGCATGTGTGAGGACCACGGGCTACAACACCTCAGAGATGTAGCCCTAAATGTTCAGTTGACTGTCAATGCGTACTAGAGGGGTGTGACTAAATGAAGGTGAAATTCAATACCACTCCAAACCATGATACCGGGTACAGGACCAGTCTGGCGATGCACAACGCAACAGTTCAGCAGCCTCTCACCACGGTCTCCAAACTTGAAACAAACCATCGTGATGTTGCAGGCAGAAGTGAGATTCGTCTGTAAATTCCGTTGTCTATGACCACCGTTCATCGCACCATTGACGACGCAAACGCCTGTGGTTTCCAGTCAAGGGTAAACGAAGCAATGGATGCCTTGCAGACATTCCACTCTGCTGCAGACGGCGTCGAATGGTACGAGCGGACACCGAATGATGCGTAACAGACTGAATCTTTTGTGCTGTGGTTCATGATGTAGCTGGGAGATCTATGCCATGCGCACAATCCACTTGTCATTACGGGCAGTGGTGTAACAAGGTGGTTGTGGTCGGCTGCATAGCTCCTTCGTTTTCTCCTGCATCCAGCGATGACAGACCCGCATCACAGTTTTCTGGTTTCGTGTCCAACACGTTGACCGATTTCTCTCAATGATAGTCTGCAATCCTGATAAATTACTATTTCTCGGTCGAATTCAGAAACTTAGTCAAAAGACGCTCGATGTCTGCCATGAGGCATAGGGAAACAGCGTGCGCAAAAAAGGCGCACGAAAAACAATTGCCATACTTCAAATTGCCAATCTGTTCTCCTCTTATATAGCGCTTATGGGTGGCGCTATGGTCGTCTGTGATATGCGTCTGTGCTGTAATGCTAAGGATTTGCATATTTCCTCGCCGTCAAAGCATGATGAAAATTTCACATGGTTCGCATGATGCTTCTTTCAGTGTGTTGTATTTTGTGTGACCACAGTATATATATATATATATATATATATATATACTAAATATATATACAATATATTGTGTTTTTTTAGGGGTTTTGAAAATCAAATTTTTAAGACAAACTTTTGAAAAATAAATTTATGTTTTCATCAGACGTAAGACAATATGTATGGAAGCGATCAAATTTATATTTCTTGCTCAGAACTGCATTTATTTCCTTCACTTGACAACCAAATACGATTATGTTATAGTTGTAGAGAATTGCTATATTGGCGATCGCAACCAAGTTCATTTCAGATTTTCGCTAAGTCCTATGCCTTATGGAAACATTTTAAGTGGAAAAATCACTTGATTGTTCAATTATGCCTAGAAAAAAAGCCAAATGACGAAAAAATCGTTATCAAGATAAACAAAACAGCCCGAAATTTTCCTTAAAATTCTCTCAAGAATTTGATTATATGTCAATTCTTTCTTGAATTTCTACTTATAAATTAATGTACTACATCAGTTGATTGATAAAGCATTGCTTAGTATTTGCATATTTTTTACATTATGTATAATTCTATAAGAATTATAAGATAAATTGGTACTTTTCCGTTTTACCGGCGCAAATCTCGCCAAGCAAGCTTTGTTGGCAATAATATACAAATACAAATAAAATACACAATATACAAATAAGAAAATGTCAATAAAAAATAGTTCCCATTAGTTTTTCATCTGTTTTTGATGTTTGTCAAAAAGAAGTAACTGATAAGAAAAGACCACGACTTGTTTTGAAAACGTGATGGTTAAAGTTTACCAGCAGGAATATTCCATTTGCCATCGGTCTTTTCATTTTTGGTGACTTGGTCGCTTGCGCCGGCAAAAGGGAAAAATACCGATAAATTTATCACTGTTATAACATATTTTTGAATATTGGGTTCATTATTGATGAAAGCAGGCATTTGAAAAATGGTGAAGTACAATGTATTGATTTGGCTAAAATAATAACCCTTTGGTTATATATAATACAAGTAATATAACAAAAATTTTAAGTCAATTCCTACTTTGAATGGATGGATAGAAAAGAAATATTTTATTAACGACTGAAAATTTAAACAAGATATATATATATATATATATATAGCAGTAAATAATTAAAAAGAAGACTAATAAATCCCAAGAATCTTAAGATCAGACCGGAAGAACCAAGAACATGGAACCATGACAAACCAAAAAAGAGAAATGTAGCTAGAGTGGAAAACTATTATGATTTCTCGAGCTGTCACTGGTTTAGGACAGTGAAACAGGATTAAACAAAGTTTTGTGAGATCTCAACCTTCTCCTTCAGCAGAAATTTTTTCGACATAATAGCTCCCAATATAAACTAAGGCAAAAGCCTAAAACCCACATGGGTGAATATAACAGCAATAGAATAGAAATTGCAATATTAAATTACTATAGGAATCCGGAAGAAATAGACAAATATAAATATGTATAAACAAAAATATTTGCAAGAGAGGTTAATAATGAATATAACCATAATTAACAATAATGTAAATGAGCAAAGAAACTCTAATCTTACCCGATGTATACAGATTCCACAATTGTACTGACTCAATGCATAAAAAAACACAGCAATATTAAGAATAAAGGCGCCCTCTATATATATTTTTAGTAACTAAACTTAATATAAGAATATATTAAGAATAATATATACTATAGACTAAATATATTAAGAAATATAATAAGAAAATTATATACTATAAACTAAATAGAAATGAATACGTTAAATAAAAATAATTAAATAGCTATAACTTTGAAGACATATATTTATATATAAAATTAGCTGGATAGTTATAGTCTAGGCAACTTTGAAAGAATTTTTTATAATTATTAATTCTCAATACTTCTTCAGATACTAAATCATTATTTCTTTTTATATAATTTAGAATGATATTTCTAAAAATTGAAATGTGAAGGGTACTATTCCAATATGGCATTTTTATAATATTAAAATCAAAAGAGTCTCTTTTATCGAAAATATTACTTTTTAGCATATTATTTTCAACTTTTAATTCTAGATCAAGGAAATTTGCTGGCTCTATATTGCAATTGGTTTTTATTAATTTCAGGTAGGTTGGACAATAATTAAATATAGGAGTAAAGTTAACTTTATTACTGAAAATAATTAGATCATCGATGTATCTAAAAAAGTAACAAGAGTCTGTATCAATTTTTTCATTCTCATAATAGTGTAAATAGATATTAGCCAGACTATTACTAGCTGGGCCACCCTGGGGCAGACCTTTAATTTGTTGATATAATAAGAGTTATTATGAAATATGTAATTTTCTTTCAAAACAAATTGTATAATATTATTATATTTATAATAGTGTTTCAAATTATTTAATGAATATTTTATATAAACATTTCTAAGTACTTTAATCATATCCTCTATATCAATAGAGTTGAATAAGTCATCGAAATCAAAGCTATGCAAAGAATTAACACTCTTACCTTGCATGTTCTCAACGATATCTTTACTATTCTTTACAATAATGGAGTTTGAGATATTGTCTAGAGTGTGTTGTATAACTTTTTGCAACACCTTGCCTGGTTGTGTAATATAGGTATTAAAACCATTAGTAGTAATTCTAAATTTAATTGGACACTTATGAAATTTTGGTGTTAGAAAAATATAAGGAAAATTGATATTCTTTGTATATAAATCTAGTTTTTTATAAAAAGCTGAAATACGGTTACTGATTTCTCTATATTGCTGCTATTAGATTTAATAAACGCATTATTGTTTTGAAACTGTTTGTTAAGTATAAAGTTATAAAACCATTTGCAAATGATTGCATAGTTGCCCGGAACTATCTACATATACAATAATGAAATCTTTTTGAAGATTTGAAATTTGGTGTTTTATATCTTTGTAAGAATCATTTTTATCAGTTTTATAGTTAAGGTTAAGTAACTCACTCAAAACTTTGCATTTAAACTCATTGAATGCTTCGAAAGGAAAGTTGTATTTAATTGCTATTTTTGTAATGAAATTATTAATATCTTTAGAAATTTGTGCTTTAATAGCTTTATTATTATTAGAACGCATTATTCTAAAGTCAGTACCCTTAACCATTATTTCTCTGAGAGTTTTATCTTTAATAATATTTAAATTACCAGATATGACATGTTTATGATATTCATCAATGAAATCTACATAATTATGACAATTACATACAATATTATTATGTTGCAAATCAAAAGAATTGTAGTTAAAGATGGATCTACCAATCTTCTTATTATATTTAAATGCCTTTTTAATGTTAATGTTTTTTACTGGGAAAAATTGAATATACTTCTCAAACACTTTAGTAAAGTTTACATGATTATAGGATTTATTCATGAAAAGGATGTTACAGTATTCAGTTGTAGAATTTAAATATATATATATATACAGGGTGTTTCATAAATGATGGGAGTAACTTTAAGGGGTGATAGTAAATAAGAAACCAAGTGTCCCAAACGTCTTCCGAAGGAGAAAGGCGCCATCAAAGTTTAGGGTCCTAAATTTCAAATGATGATAAAAAACGGAAAAATGGATCGATTCATTTGCGGTTTTCACTAAAATCATTCTTTAAATTAGTATTTTCTTTAAAAAAAGTTTTAAAGACAAAGTTAAAAAAAATGCCGTTAGAGGGCGCTCTAGACTTTGAAGTACCGAACAACTACCTTTTAACAGTATTTTTTTATTTTGTTAAATGTTTACAAAAGCTTAGATTTTAACTTGAATTTTGAGCGCAAAATTGAAACCATCGGGAGCGGTTAAGTGGCGCAAATGTAACCGCGTTCAGGGGGGGGGGGATTGAAATGCTCGTATGTAATGATCAAAATAAAAAACGATAAAGCAAACTTTAAGAGGCGATAGTACAACACCAAAACAAGCAACATTCATCAAAGAAATCATACTCGTAATTTTAACCCGAAGGTGATAGAGGGCGCTGAAACAGATTTCGTTTTAAGAGACAAAAAAGGAAACAAAGAACATTTACGTTATAAAAAAAGTTTAATTAGAAATGATTACAATAGCTGTTCGAAACACTGACCATTAGAGGCGATGCATGCGGTACAACGGCGAAGAAGGGATTCACGAACCCTCTGAAACACGCCAGGAGTATCGAGCACCTCTCCTGCAGCTGCCGAAAGTCTGGCGGTGAGTTCTTCTGCAGATTCGATAGGAGTCTCATACATAAGACTCTTCAGGTGTCCCCACAAAAAGAAATCCAGGCATGAAAGATCGGGCGATCGCGCTGGCCAAGGGACAGGACCACCTCGCCCAATCCATTGATTTGGAAAGGTTGCGTTTAGATAATTTCGCACCTCTGGCGCAAAATGAGCTGGTGCTCCATCCTGCTGGAACCACATTACTCGCCGGATACGAGGGGGAACATCTGTCATCATTTCCGGCAGCACCTGTTGCAGAGAGGTAAGATATTTTTTTCCATCCAGGCGTTCTGGCAGAAGATAAGGTGCAAGTAGATGGTCACCAATTATTCCTGCCCAAACATTTATGGAAAATCGTCGCTGATATGCTTGTGCAGAAGACGCATGTGGATTTACATCTCTCCATTGGTGGGAATTGTGGGTGTTAAATGTACCGTCACGTGTAAATGTACATTCATCTGTAAAAAGCACAGTTGCACCAAAATCGGGATTTAGGGTGTTCTTCTGCAGATACCAGCGAGCAAAATCCATTCGACGAGGAAAATCCCTTTGAGTCAGTTCCTGGACTCGTTGGACATGAAAAGGATGCATGCTTTCATCCTTTAGTACTCGCCATGTCGTGGTGGGTGATACATCAATTTCACTAGCCACTGCTCGCGTGCTTGTATTTGGATGATCAACCACCATATCCAGAATTTTTTCTTCCACAGCTACCGTTCTGATAGACTTCGCACGGCCTGCATTTGAACGTGCACCAAAAAAGGATCCTGTCTCACACAACTGTCTGTGCAAGCGCACAAATGTTTTATCATTGGGCAACCGCCTGTTGGGAAACTTTTTTCCGTACAATCGTCGCGCCTCTGCACTATTCCCATTTGCAGTTCCGTAGATGAAGTGCATATCAGCCTTTTCTTGATTAGTGAAGGGCAACATCTTTCGTTACGTTTGTACCGTGATTTACACTTGCACACTCGGGTCAGTGGCTTTTATCTTAATAACAATTTGCATATGCGTTCTTCTTCTTCCCCATATTACAATTTCATATTCTTCTTCCAGAAACTTGCAGCTATAACGCTTGCATGGATAAAATTTGAAGATGCTCTAACACGTTTGCGTTTGAATTCAAATCATGCATTTTCTAATCAAAGTTGATTGTTTTTATGTTGTACTATCGCCTCTTAAAGTTTGCTTTATCGTTTTTTATTTTGATCATTACATACGAGCATTTCAATTCTCCCCCCCCCCTGAACGCGGTTACATTTGCGCCACTTAACCGCTCCCGATGGTTTCAATTTTGCGCTCAAAATTCAAGTTAAAATCTAAGCTTTTGTAAACATTTAACAAAATTAAAAAAATACTGTTAAAAGGTAGTTGTTCGGTACTCCAAAGTCTAGAGCGCCCTCTAACGGCATTTTTTTAACTTTGTCTTTAAAACTTTTTTTTTAAGAAAATAATAATTTAAAGAATGATTTTAGTGAAAACCGCAAATGAATCGATCCATTTTTCCGTTTTTTATCATCATTTGAAATTTAGGACCCTAAACATTGATGGCGCCTTTCTCCTTCGGAAGACGTTTGGGACACTTGGTTTCCTATTTACTATTACTCGTCTTGATGTGTACTATCACCCCTTAAAGTTACTCCCATCATTTATGAAACACCCTGTATATATATTGTTACGAATTTTGTATAAAATAATGTAAATAATTTGGATTTGGATTTTTATTTCATGTTAAGATTGTAATATTCACAAGCAAGCCGTCCCTTACGTTATAATGGCAATTCGATGGGAACTTGGCGAAATATTGGCGATAGAGCCAAGTTGGCATGATTTTGGCGACCAA